>JAUCBJ010008984.1:0-89739 GCA_032718475.1 Nemertoderma westbladi | reverse complement strand
ATCCCGAGTTAACTCGTGCATGAAATAATCATGTAAATTCGCGAAAAAATAACATGATAATAATGAAAAAGTGTATAAACAGATAACAACATACAATAGTATTATAGTAATGATACATGATTAATTTGATGAATTAATAGTAATTATTTATATATATTATTTATAACTATTATTATTAATTATTATTACTCCTCAATTTAAATTACAACTTATGTTATATTTCTTAGGGATGTAGAATGGAATTTATTTCATTTCGGGAGGAGTTCAGAGAATTTCGCAAGTCATTTGAAAATCATATTTCAAGGATAACATATCCCAAGGATAGTGAGGATATGTGGCCCTTTGCCATCCAAGTTCCTCTAACAACCACCGAGGAACTTCGTAATCTCGACCAGGTGTTTGCAGACCGCATGCCGCGTCTATTAGCTGTTAGTACTGCCACATGATTTTTAGTTAGATTTTTAGGGGGGGGGGGGGGGGGGGGGGGGTGTGAAGGTCTTGTCACGAGTTAACAAAATGTTAGAGGGCCCTTGTTGAGAACAGTGACGTCATTCATTGGGTGCATTTTCTTCGGGCCAAGTTGTTTTCTAGTTCTGAAATAAATTTGATTATTTGATTATTTTGATAATTTTAAGGATAAAAAGCTAAAAAGGTATAAGATAAAAAAAGTAATTTTATTATTGAAATTTTTTTTTAATTGAGTGGTTATTGTTGAAAAAAAGTGCTTAATAATTGCATGTCACATACGCATGCCAGGGGTGCTGTTGTTGCGAAATATTACTTATCTTTCTCAGGTTGGAAAAGTTACATATTGATTATACTAGATATAGTTTAATCTGTATTATAAAACAGTTATATTTAGGGATGTCCCGGAATCGATATTTTGATTCCGACCGGAACCGGAATTTTCTATAATTAGTGAAATACACTAAATGACCCAAGAAACTTTACAATTTTTTGTAAAACAAATGAATTTTTTTAATTTCTAAAGCTAAGTTTGCTAATGAGATGAATCAGAACCTTGGGGGAAAATAAAGTGGGTGGAGTGGAAGATGGCCTGGGCCGTTATGGCCGTTTATGGGGACGGGATGGGACTTCGGCATTGAACGACAGGGAATTCAATACAATTTTTTTCTAAAATCTATAACTTTGGCCAAAAGTTACGTTATTAGCATTTAGACTCATACCTAAAAACCTACGTTAAACAAAAACCTATGGATTCGCGTCATTAGGTCCTTTGGTGCAATATTCTGGTGTCTTTAAGGGAAAGGAACATGTTACAGTGACATGTTATTCGAACCAAAACAATAAACGAGGCCAATAGTACAGTTTAATTATTGCTGGGAATAAATAGATTTATGGTAAGAAATAGCTTTGCTGTAAATAAATTATACTATATTATGCAGCACCTTCGACGCAGAACTGAACTAAAGACCACTCGCAGGACCTGTACGTATTGTAATAACGTTTATATTAGATTTAGGTTAGAGTAGTAATTGTAATTGTGTAATATTGTATTTGTAACCAAGTAACATAAAGGACCCCCATGGAAATAAGCTGCAAATCTTTAGGGGTCATCCTATATGTTACGTTGGACAATACCAAACATAATATTATCATATTATTTAATAATAAATTCAAAGTAAAATAATATAAAATCAATGTAAAATAATGTAAAAATCAATGTAAAATATTGTAAGATCAATCTAAAAAACGTCATTTTATAAGCAAATTGTAAAAAGCAAATTGGAAAAACCACTATTTAAGGCCCGTGCTCCACTGGTAAGTCTTATGAAGGTAGTCTTAGTCAGAATAAATTATGGAACACGTTGGTTTCAATGGGGGCGTCTCCACTGGCAAATCGTAAGTTACGACCTATTAGTCGAAAGTGATTATGTCCGATGTTCCATCTTTTGACACATGACTCATGTGTTATATCCGGCAAGAGGCCTGTGATTGGTTACTTTGCGTATAAATATGCAGTAAATGTGAGATGCACCTTATATTTTTTATCAAATGACTTATGACTTGTGTTACCAATGGAGCAATGAGGCATTCATTTTGACATTCTGACCAGTGGGGCACGGGCCTATTGATGCATTTCATTAGTTAATGTAAATTACGATGGTTATTGTGAATTGTATATGAATACTACAGTAGGTGGTGTAACATATGGTGGGACCATTTTAGTTTGATTACCAGGTGAAATGTTTTTGGAAATGTGTTACATATCAAACGTGCAACTGCAAAGCACTGCGTGCCAACGTGCAAAATGTGCAACTATCAAACTAGTTAGGAACCTGGCAATTCCGGTAAAATTCCGGCCGGAATTGACCCCATTCCGGCAATTCCGGCCGGAACCGGAATTGGGCAAAAACCGCCGGAATTCCGGCCGCAACGGAATTCCGGGACATCCCTAGTTATATTTTTAAATAAATAACATACGTCATATTGTCACATTAATCCTGTTAGGTCAAGTATCTAAAACGAAGGATTGGTAATGGATCAACTAGGGAGGCTGTAGTCAACTCGATGAAAATTCTACTTTCCCCAGACTTAGCCTGTCTATGCAATTCTACTGGGAAAAACAATCGTCTGCGTTTTTCTTCTCTCCTCAACTTAAATAAGTAAGTTCTTAGTTATATTATTTAAGGATTTTCCGGAATCGATATTTTGATCAGTGTAATTAGTAAAATACACTAATTGAGACCCATTAAACTTTATATTTTTTGTGAAATAAATTTATATATTTTAAAAGGACGTTATGTAACACGGCCCAATGCAATAGTATGTGTTAGCATGTTACTATGCTACTTTATGCATACTGTAACTACCATTTATGGAATAATTTTGAATTTGATGTACCAATATGGAATAAAAGTTTGTGTGAAATGTTTTATTTCTATTATTCTCTCACTAGAATGCCTTTTATCATAACATCAATGCCTTGTAGGCGCGATTAGAGTTATCCTCACAAGTTTATTTAAACTGTAATTATATTATATTTCAGTGGTCTTTTTATCATTATTCTACAGTTAATTACAATGTGATTAACGATCCTCCTGTCTTACACATATTATTGACATAATAAAACTGTAAGATGTTACGGAAGCAGGAAAATTCGGTCCCGGACAATTCGGTCCCATTAATTTTGTGTTTTGGGACCGAATTGTCCGGGACCAAATTTAATTGGTACTATATAATGGTGAATGTTCTAGAACCTTAATAGATATTATTATATGTTAGCTAGTGTTTTTTTTTACTAGCTAGTAATGGTATGTATTTAAAACGTTTAAAACTGATTTTTTTTATATATTGCGTATGTGTATGTGTTGTTGGTTGGTTAACAAGCCTAAATTATTATCCTAGATAATAGCTGGATCTCATTCAGGGACTGTTATAATATCATCAATATTGTTGGTAATTAATATAATCAGCAACGGTTTAGGCCTAATTCTGAAATATCAATGTTTTCACAAGTGTTTTTATAATTTCAAGGAAATTCTAGCTAGTAAAAAAAATACAAATACAGTATTTAAAATATAATAATAATAATAGTATTAAAAATACAGTATTTTTAAAATTTCGAAAAGTTCTAGCAAGTAAATAACACTAGCTACCATAAAAAATATTTCTACTAATGTTCTAGAACATTCACCAATATAAAAAGAAACACTAAAAAGTTGCTATCAGGAACCTGACAATTCGGTCCCATTCATTTAGTGTTTTGGGACCGAATTGTCCGGGACCGAATTGTCCAGACCGAATTGTCCGGGACCGAATTGTCCTACAACCAGCTGTTACGTAATTTATACACCAATTTTGAGAAAAATAGTATAGAAATAAAAGTGGTATATCTAAAAGTGGGGGGGTCTGCATGTCAAAGTGTTCGTGACGAAGGGAAAAGTACGCCTTCGCCATGCCCCCATATGGGGATCAAACCCACGACATCCAGAGAGATGCTATGCTAATGTAATACAACGGTTTTAACCAACGTTCTTAACACTAATACCTAATGTATTACCTACACTGAAAAACTTATTTCTGTCTCCTTAGGCGCTGTTGCCTCAAATATCAAAAGGACGGACGAGAGGTCTATTGGAAAGGTAATTACCAATTACCTGAAGATCCAGCTAGACAAAGAGAGATACCGCCTCAAAAGTAAATAGTAACTGAAACTGGATTGAATATCAATTTAGGTGGAAGGTTGAATAAGGCTAATTATATAATTCAGGCAAAAGTCTTATGTATATATTATATTATAATGTCTTAGAAAACTCTATGTAAAATTTAAACTATTGGTTTTCTCATTGTCAAACTCTACTCAATCTACCTCAATACTTTCCTCTACTACCTTTTATAGTAATCAGTTGTGCTATAAATTGTGCTTCTCAATCTTTCATATTATTTGTATTTCGTGGTTGATTCATTATTGTTCCGCGTTTTCATTTTCAATAGACCAAATTTTTTATAATCCCACCTATAGTTTTTATTATTCTCATTTTTAGGTTTTTATATTTCAGTGCAGAACACTGTATATGTGGTGGAACAAAATTAAAAGGTTTTTGGTCATGATGACTGAGTGACTGACTTGCCTACAGGTAACTCCCTACTGCCATAGGCCTATTATTGTATTTGCTATCTGTACAAAATCTCTGAATCTGCATATCATAGTCTCAAAATGGGCCCAAAAATCGACCGCTTCGAGACAATGCTAACTGCTATTGCCAAAGACATAAAAATAATGAAAGAGAAAGTCGCGAGTATTCCTCAACTGCAATCCACTATCAGCGAACTCCAACTGAACATTACGAAATTAACCAAAGAAAATAAAAGCATGTCTGACACGAACGACGACCTACAGCAGTATGGTAGAAGAAATAATGTGCTCCTCCACGGTGTTAAAGAATCAACCCCAACTGCTGATGCGATTTCTTCAAGATTTTAGCCGATATGGGAATTAGTAACCAATCTGTCGATGTGCTGCATCGACTCGGACGACGGAAAGAAGACATGCCCCGCCCGATAATTATTCGATTTATGGGCCACTCGCAACGCTTTAAGGTATTCTCTAAAAAAAACCGCGAAATAATACCAGAAGGCCTGTATTTCTCGGAGCACCTGACACCGAATTGCGTTACGCTTCTACGGGATGTAGTCAAAATAAAGAAACAAAAACTTATATTCGCTTCATATTCCCGGAATGGGAACGTTTATGTTCGAATTAAATCCACAGAAGTCCCCTTACTTATCCGGAATCACGAAGACATAAATGAGCTACTAACGTTGATCGAACCGCGAATTCAGACAGAGCCTCAACAAAGAAAAGGTGGCCAAGCCTGGAGCGTTCGACCCCACTCTGGACAGGTTGCTGAACCGATACGTTCCCTCTCGCAAGGTGGATCTTCCAGTTGTGGATCTCGTAACAAGTCGCCATCTGCAATCCGACAGTTACAGGACGCCAGCAGTCTAACTAACGACGATCTACTCGATGACAGCCAATCTGATGTTGAAGTCGTTTAACCACATTCTAAATAACACCTTGTTTGTATTTTGAGACTTTCATTCGATTTATATACCGCCCAATGCCGATAATTTGACTATATACTGTGCTGAAATACGATTCATCATCCTTTTGTATTCAGCCACCGATCCTGGTACGGATTCTAACTTTTATTACTATAATATGGTCGGTGAAGGGTTGTTACCTTTATGGCTACTGTAGTCTGCCTGTAGATACTAAGGTCTTATATTGTACTGTTCTTTATCACCCTGCCCCAACCCCCCCCCCCCCCCCCCCCCCACCCTAATGCCCCATACTCATAACGCATGCACCTTTTGCTTTTCTAGTTTCAACCTGATCGATAATACTTTTACTTGCAACCTTTGTTCTAATAAATACCACCTACCTTGCGGTTCGTATCTACGCCCTAATGAACTTGTCGTTGCTGAGCGAACTAGAGCTGATATTTACTGCGTTTATTGTTACTCCGAAATTTTTCCTTTTTATTCAGTTTGTACAAATGACGCCGATATTTTCCCAACCAAAATTATTTTACCTGACACTAATATCTTAAATCAAACCTTTTCCCACCTTGACCCCGAAAGTAATTTAACGAACCTTAACATAGATGGCGGCACTTATACTGAAAAAACTTTTAATATTGACTATACAAATTCTGACGATACTCCTTCCCTTTCAGTGTTCCACCTAAATTGCCGTAGCCTGCCAGCAAACTTAAATTCCATTACTGATTTTTTACTTACATTGGATCTAAAATTTGACATTCTAAACTTTTCAGAAACATTTTTAACTGACAACTCCCCCAGAACCAGTATACATATTAACGGGTACAAAGGTCCTTTTTTAGACAATCGTAAATTTGGTAAATTAGATCGAGGGGGGGCTGCCATTTACGTAAAAGAATCCTTAGAGGTAATATCCAGGGACGATTTGAAAATCAGTGACCTTGAAAGCTCATGGATTGAAATAAAACGACAAAAATCTAAACCCTTAATAGTTGGAACTCTATACCGTACGCAAGCTATACAACGTGAACACTTTCTCTCTCTTCTAGATTCTTCCCTATCTAACTTAGCTAACTCTACCTGTGACGTCATCATTACTGGAGATACTAACATTAATACACTTCCAAAATCTAAAGATAATCCAATGGAATATGTAAACCTTCTAAACTCATACGGCTTCATTCAACTAATTAATCACCCTACACGCGTTACCCCATGGACTAAATCATGTATAGATCACGTAATCACTAATATTACTTCTTCAGCAACTAAATCTGGTACTTTTCGCGTTAAAATTGGATCCTCTGATCATCAACCAATATTCACTCTACTTCAAAATTATTCATGTTACTTTAGCAAACCCAAATTTCACTCAGTTTTCGACTATTCTAATTTCAATTCACAAAATTTTATGAAAGACATTAATTCACCCGCTTCATGGACATATACTCATAAAGATATTAAGGATAAAGATAAATTTGATGTATTCTATAAAGACATGGAAAATATTTTTAATAAACACGTACCAAAAATACTAGTTCAACCGCGCAAAATACCAAACAAACCCTGGATGACCACTGCTTTAATTAATTGTACAATAAAAAAAAATAAGCTATATCGTCAATACCTAAAACAACCCACTGAATCTAACCTGATAAAATTCAAGATGTACAGAAATAAATTAACTTCAACCCTGAGAACTGCAGAAAAGCTATACTATACAGACCAATTTGAAAAAAATTCGAAAAATATTCGAAAAACTTGGCTGATAATAAATTCCGCACTTAACAAATCGAAAAAACTAAGCATCCCTAACCAAATTACTACTCGTACCGATAATATAATTGAAACTACTAGAGACCCCGCTAAAATAGCTAATATTCTTAATACTCACTTCGCTACCGTAGGTTCTAAACTAAATAGAAACATCCCAACATCTAATCGATCCCCACTCCGTTTCATTTCTAACTCCAACCGACGTCCTAACTCGTTCTCGCTTATTGAAACTACTCCTGTAGAAGTCGAATATTTATTGCTACATCTAAATCCCAAATCTGCAACAAACGATTCATTCCCCACTAAGTTACTTCAACTCGCGGCTAAACCTATATCTATATATCTCAGCAAACTAATTAATCTATCTATCAGGTTAGGACACTTCCCGAGTTCCCTCAAAATCGCTAAAGTTATCCCTTCGTACAAAACGGATGACCCTACTGATCCTAATAATTATCGACCGATCTCGCTTCTTCCAATACTAAGTAAAATATTCGAACAGATCATTAACTCACAACTACTATCTTACCTAAGTAAATTCAAATTACTAACAAACTCCCAGTACGGTTTTCGGCCCAAAATTTCGACCTCACACGCTTTACTTTCGGTTATTGAAAAAATTCACCAAGCACTTGATAATAAAAAAACCACATATGCATATATATATAGATCTAAAGAAGGCTTTTGACACTATCAACACAAAAATACTCTTAGATAAGCTAAACTGCTATGGCGTACGCGGTATCCCTCATCAACTAATCTCTAGCTTCCTATCCTCTAGATTTCAGTACGTGTCTATAGACTCCTGCTCATCTACTCTCTTACCATTACTATGTGGCCTCCCTCAGGGAGGGGTTCTCTCCCCCCTTCTATTTCTAATCTACATTAATGACTTACCCAATGTAACTACTTTATTCGCTACGTTATTTGCAGACGACACTACTCTATTTCAATCAGGCACCAATCTAACCGATCTAACTAATGACATTAACCTGGAATTGAATAAAATCGCTGGTTGGCTAATTGATAATCGTCTTTCCCTAAATCTAAAAAAAACTGAAGCTACTCTATTCTCCAATACACTCCAACAAACTTGTAATCTACCTGCACTCCAAATAAATAATAATAAAATTCAAATTACAAATAGCACTAAATTTTTGGGTGTGTATGTAGATAACAATTTAAATTGGAAACCCCATCTAGATTACGTTAAAGGTAAAATATCAAAATCTGCAGGCATTTTCTACAAGCTTTATCTGTAACCTTTCTCTCTTACCTTCGGTATATCAAGAATATTGGGTGTCGGGGTTATTTCTCGTTATTCCAATATAATAATTCATCAACAAATATAATGAATAACCGACAACAAATAGCAGTATAAAACAACAACTGAACACTGATTGTTATGAGTTTGCAATGTTTCAGCAGTCAGTATGTATGATCAGTTAGCAGTGATTCCATGAGTCAGGTAGTTAAAGGATATATGCCCTTTATAATTAAACCTACTAGTGTAAGACTAAAAACTGAAAACACGGAGGTGCCAAAGCCGGTTCTTAGGCTCTGGTCAAAAACATAACACTGAACTACTGAGTTTCTGTATATACCTCCAACACAGAGATAACAAACGCTCTGATTGGTCAACCTGAACAACGAGAGAACAGAGAAACAAAGAAACGTCGACGTGGCAAGACCCTTCAAAGCATTCGTGCCGAAACGAAAACTGCCTCAGCCCCCACGTGGGGTTGAACCCACGACCTCCGAGAGATGTGAATTCAATCTTTGATTAAGAAAATTGTTCTTGTAAATATTTTATATTTCCATTTATTTTATATATTATATATATATTATTTTCCATTTATTATTCCTTAGCTACAAGCTTTTGAATAAAGTGTCACCGCCGGCGATATTGCAGCACCAGTCCCATCGTTTGGAAGTTTAATATAATGTTTTTCACGGCGTTAAGGCCTGTTTACACGTGGCAACTTTTAGAGCAACTTTCTCGGCAACTTGTAGAGCAACCCAGGTTGCCGATCAAGTTGCTCCGTGTAAACACGTAAAAAAGTTGCCGTAAAAGTTGCTCAACTTTTACGGCAACTTGAAGGAATTTGCGTTGGCGAATTAAAGCGGGATAATCAAATTAAATTATCAAAAACTAGCTAGTAGATAAAATGACCCACTATTTTACAGTCAAACTAGCCAAGTTGCTCTAAAAGTTGCCGGCCAAGTTGCTGGTAAAGTTGCCACGTGTAAACAGCGATTAAATTAAGTTGCTCCAAAAAAAGTTGCTAGTTGCCGAGAAAGTTGCTCTAAAAGTTGCCACGTGTAAACAGGTCTTTAGGCCGCGTTCACTTCACACTACCTATATAATGTATATTTATTGATTATAGCTAGCTAGCTATATTTATTTATTTTAACTTTGACTCGGTAGTGTGAACGCGGCCTGAGGCTATTATTTTTCTATTTAATAAATAAACCATATTCTAGAACATGATGTAAGAACGTAACTGAGGGTTCAGATTCATTTAGCAGAAACACTTATTACTGTGAACAATTCGTATCTGGGAATTTAAATTCGTAACTGGGAACTGAAATTTGTAATCCAAATTTCAGATTTGTAAACCCCCCCTCCCTCTCCACCAAAGCATCCACAGGCAGGTCCAGTGATTGGACTTGTTTCAGTTACTTTTTTTTTCTTCGAAAAATAGCATTTTTTATGCTTCGAAAATGCTTCTAATAATGTATGAAATTATCCTTCGAAAATTCGTAAACTTCTAATTGAAGGCTAATAGTCTACTAAACGACGGATATTTATCTTCGAAATCCACCCTTCGAAACCTTTAAGAACATTGGAACCAAAAAGCCGGCTTTTATCCGGCGAAATTAGCAGGGTATTAGCCGGCGAAATTAGTAGCAATTTATCAGCGACTTATCATGCTATGACTTTGCTGGGAAGACACATAAATTAGCAGGTTAAACTGTTAAAGGTCTAAAAGCGCGAACACTATCTCATAGTCTAGAAATCATAAAATTTTGAATGTTTTGCCACAAGTATTGTAAATTAATTAAACTGTCTGACAGTCCAGAAATCAATAAATGTTCAATGTTTTGGAACAGGCATAGTGAAATCAACTGTCCGACAGTCCAAAAATCAACAAATTTTGAATGTCTTGGCACAGGCATGTTGAAATCAACTGTCGTCTGACAGTCCAGAAATCAACAAATTTTGAATGTTTTGGCACAGGCATGTTGAAATCAACTGTCTGACAGTCCAGAAATCAGCAGTCTGACAGTTTGAAGAAATACATACATAAAAAGTGACAATAAAAGTCATTAAATGGACAACAAAAGTCATTATGCATAATTCGTAAAAAAAAGGTGACAAAAAAAAGTAAAAATAACGGACATAAAAAATCATTGCCTTTAAAAAATATCAGTAGAAATATTATAAATATTTCAAACTAATTGACTCCATAGCGGGGTCCGGATTACTGCTGTGCCAGTCCTTCAGTGTTAGTAGTGTAGTCCTTCACTGTACTGTGTAGCATTGTAGCACTGTAGTCTGTTCTGTAGCAGTCAGGTAGTAGAGAAATACTGAAATAGGCTACCGCTGTACCGTGTACCAGTATTGCAATATTTCTATACAGTAGGCCTACTGCCGTACAGACGTAATACAGAACTGTCAGACTGTAATTCAGTAATAGGTAGCAGTACTGGTACTGCTGTACTGTAAACCTGTAGGCCTAATTCCTCTGTTCTCTGTCAGTCTGTAAGCAGTGTAAAACAAAAAATTGTTTTACGAACAGCCACTAGGCGCAGAGGAAAGACGATCAGACAAGATGCAGGGTTTCGTCAAAGTTATTAAAAACAAGTCGTATTTTATGCGCTACCAGGTAAAGTTTAAGCGACGACGTCAAGGTAAAACCGATTATTACGCCCGAAAACGTCTCACCATTCAGGATAAGAACAAATACAACACTCCGAAGTACCGACTTATAGTGCGGTTTACCAACAAGGATATCATTTGCCAGATTGCTTACGCTAAAATCGAGGGAGATGTTGTTATCTGCGCGGCTTATTCGCACGAGTTGCCCCGATACGGCGTTAAGGTTGGGCTCACTAATTACGCCGCTGCCTACTGCACCGGTCTGCTGCTGGCCCGCAGACTGTTAGATCAGTTCGGCTTGGCGGAGTTGTACGAGGGGCAAACGAGCCCGGATGGCGAGGAATACAACGTGGAGTCCAAGGACGTTCGGGGCGCATTCCGTTGCTTCCTCGACGTTGGATTGGTTAGAACGACGACCGGGGCCCGAGTGTTCGGCGCGCTTAAAGGCGCCGTGGACGGGGGGTTGGACATCCCGCACAGCGTGAGGCGGTTTCCCGGGTACGACGTAGAGAACGAGAAACTGAACGCCGAGGTGCATCGCAACCACATATTCGGTCAGCACGTCGCCGAGTACATGCGACTGCTGCGGGACTCCGACTCCGACGCGTATAAGCGTCAGTTCGGGCGCTTTATCAAACTCAGCGTGTCGCCGGAAGGGGTTGAGGAGATGTATAAACGGGCTCACGACGCGATCCGAGCGGACCCCAAACCCAATCCGGCCAAGGTGAGAGACCCCGCGCGGAAAGCCAAGAGGTTCAATAGGGTTAAGATGAGTCGCGCGCAACGATTGGACCGCATCAAACAGAAGAAGGCCTCGTTCATTCGCGCTGCAGTGGCGGCAGCTGCTGAGTAGACTGGGAGTCTCTATGTACAGTAGAATGGAAGGCGTAGGTTCGGTGACTCTGTGTAATTATAGGGACTCTCTAAGTTTATCAAGTTGTTGCGTTGGAAGGATTCTGAATTGTCCCTTTAGTTAATTATCCAATTGAAATAAATAATTAGCGAAATACAATATACTTATTTAAGATTTGCGGTGGGAGGGTGGATAGAAGGGGTGGTGTGTGCTTATTTAATAGTGTGAAACGTTAAACCATTGCGTCAGGACCTTAAATAAATGTGAACAACAACTGCTCAGCTCTGCTCACTGTTAGTTATATAATAAATAACTATGGAGGCAGGTTTTAAACTAAACAAGTTTTTGGTAATAACTAAAATAATATTATTTGATTCTTTACAAGCAGTTTCATAGTCCAGTAACCACCAGCAGCATACATACCGAGATCAACACAGTCCGTACGTACCCGCAAAATGTTAAACATTGTTGGAATTAATTCATCAATGCAAATGTTAAAACTAACAAAGCTGCATCTCTGTTAATAATTATTAGCTAATAATTAGTTAAAGTATAAAATATTGGTTTCCTTCATGGCATGCGATGATTATATTGGAATTGGAATTGTTTTACTGACATCAAAATATATAAAAAAAACTAAAGTAATAAATCGAATATAAAGTAAAAACAAGTTACCGCTACCGTCGGAAGAAACAAAATTTAAACAAGAATTTAAGGTCGATTCTAAGAAGACAAATTTACTAGTTCTAGTTTACTAAAATATACTAAAGTAAAATCACCACAGTGGTAAATCTAAAATTAGAAGATGTCGCGGATAGCCCCAAAGAGAGTTTCTTGTTTCCATTACAGTTTTATGATGTAGGGTCACCTGAAAATAGTTTAAAAAAGAAGTAAAAGGCCATACATAAAATATCACGCGGAATAAATATCTGTAAGAATAGAATAGAAAGGCAGTTCATTTTGGATAGTTTAAAATGTTTAAGTACAGTAATTACGGGGAACAAATTCTTATGTAAATAAAAGGTCACTTTAAATAGGGCCCTACCATGTAAAACTGTATAGTAATTAATACATTATATGAAAGATAATAAAAAGAAAATAAAAATAAGACGCAGATAATTTTGGGCACACATCACACATGATTTTATGATTATGATTTATATGTACGGTAGTATATTAATTAGACGATTATAAAATAAAAATAAATATGGATAAAGGGAACTAATTCGTACGTAAATAAAGGCCACGCAATAGAGATAATTATAGTATGTAAAGTAAACAAGATATATATAAAAAACACATAATTAGAATAACATACAATTTTTACTGTTTCAAAAGAATATGTACAGTATGGTTGTATGTATGCGACACAGAATGAAATAAATACTCATCTAATATAAATTAAAATGTAACGGGAAAGATTTAATTTAAGTCAGAAGCATTAGTACGTAAAAATAAATAAAAATGAGGAATTAACTTATTAGATTTAAAAGTGTTGAAAAAAAAGTATTTAGTAAAATAATTGGTCCGATTCGTTGTTAACCAGCTGTTCTAATTAAATGTTGTATGTAAATTACTATTGCAGATTACGCCATGGAGTTTGTGTCAGTAAGTCGGTTTATTGGAAAATTGGAACGCAATTGGATTGCAAACTGTAGTGGTATGGCAAGCGCGGTAGGACATGGGGGGCGGTTGGCGACTCGCCCTCGCGTCAGCAGATGATAGTGGCAATGGTGGTATTGGTCTATTGATGAATCCAACTGCACATGCAGCATTGGACAATATAGACCAAATCTCTAACCGCATCATCTGTTGCCACTTCTCATGTTCTGGAAGACTGGCTAAGAAGTTTCCTAAGGTGGTTGTGATTGTGTGCTACTCTCCAACTAGTGTTGCCCCTGTAGAGGAGGTGGAAAATTTCTACCACAATCTACAAGCAGCTACTGATGCAGTGGATCAGCATGCATTCTTAACATTCCTGGGAGACTTTAATGAAAGTCTGCATCAATCGCCTACATCGCTCTGGGTCTATAGCAATAGTGTCAACCGAAATTCCGTCCATCTTCAGGATTTAATCTCTGGAAATGGATTGTTTTCGGCTGGAACCCAGTTCAAGAAGCGAACTGGAAAGCTATGGACTCATAGTGGACCCAGTGGTCACAAGTCCCAGATAGACCATATTCTGTTTCGTAGGAAGTACAGGAGGTCTATACAAGACTGTAATGCATTTACACTTCGACCCTTCTCCAGTGATCACTGCCTTATTGTGGCCAAGGTAAGACTTAGTCTGCGTGCTAGCAGAACAACGAAATCTGCCTTGTCGCGGCATGACTGGTCCTCTCTGTTGCAACAGCCAAGTGTGAGATCCAGCTTCACACTACAGCTGAGCAACAGGTATGAGGTTCTTGCCTCTGAGGCCGCAGATCACTGTGATGGCTATACTGCCTTCACAGAAGCAGTTAAGTTAGCAGCTGCAGAAACAGTTCCTGTATACCCTCGAAACAGAAAAGGGCCCCCTGGACTGACAACAAAATCCAGAAGTGCCGAAATGACCTATATAAGGCGCAGAAAGAGTCCCGACTCAAACAGACTACAGCGGCCAACAATGCAGTTAAGGCTGCATCTAGGTCCCTGAACAGCCAGTACTCTGTTAATCTGCAGGAGCTAATAAACCAACAGGTTGATGCCATCAATGATGCTGACGACAGCAGGCATTCACCCCAGGCATGGAAATCGATCAACTTGCTTACTAGGCGGAAAAGCCAACCAACCACCAAGGTTAAGGCTGAATCACCGGCCGATCGCCTCAATGGTGGAAGGCCCACTTTGAAAAGCTCCTCAATAATGACAGGGTATTGCATGGTAACTTTATAGAAGTAAAAGTGTCTGAGTCTGTACTCCCAGATATTCCTATTGGCGATATCTCCTTTGCAGAAGTGAAGGCTGCTGCAAAGAGCATTAAGACCAATCGTGCCAGTGGAGTATATGGTGTTCCCCCTGAGGTCTTTAAAATGCCTGAGTGTTTAAAGCTCATCTATCCCATCATAGTAGACATGTACCGAGCAACAAGAGTCCCACAAGAAATGAAAACAAATAAGTTGGTGCCAGTTCCCAAGAAGGGCAACCTAACACTCTATGGTTCTCTTCGGGGAATCTCATTGATCTCGATTGCTGCAAAGCTATACAATAGAATTCTATTAAATCGCATCAGGGATCCCATTGAGAGACTGCTCCGTGGAAATCAGAATGGGTTCCGTAACGGTCGTGGGACCATGGAGCCCATTTTGGCACTTGGAAGGATATTTGAAAAGTTATCAAAAGAGAAAGACAGGCATCTGGCTGTTATCTTTGTTGACTTCTTCAAGGCCTTTACATACTTTCATTATATGGGATTCCTGATGAAATTATTGCAGCAATCAGATTAGTATACCATGATTCGACAACATTTGTGTCTACTGTTGACGGTGACACATAACCATTTGAAGTGTTATGGGGCGTCCTCCAGGGAGACACACTTGCACCATTCTTGTTCATAATTGTGGTTGACTATGTTCTACGCATGTCCTTAGATAATCATAATGATGATGGGGTGATGATAACTCCACCTACTGGCTCCAGAAGTCGAGGAAATCCTGCCAAGTACCTAACTGATCTAGACTTTGCTGATGACTTAGGAGTACTCTCAGAATCACTAGAGGGAGCCCAACGGCTCCTCAGCTCATTAGAACATGCTGCTTCTAGTGTTGGTCTTTTTATTAACTCCAGAAAGGCCAAAATTTTGACAGTTAACTTTGAAAGTCCTCAGCAAGTCTCTGATCGGATGAGCATAAGCTCAAAAGATGGTATGCTTGAGCATGTGGATGACTTCTGTTACCTGGGATCATGGATCCGGAAGTAAGGTGAGCCTTGGATAGGCTTTCCAGGATTTGCAAGTCACCGAGAATAAATCGGAAACTTAAGGTCCGATTATTTAGAGCAGCAGTAGTTCCAGTACTCCTCTATGGGAGTCCATGCTGGGCTTTAACTGCTGAGGACACCAAATCTCTGGATGGCACATTCACAAGAATGCTACGCCGGGTTCATTGTGTCAAGTACAATGCACGCATCTCCAACCAGACACTATATAACATTGAAGTGAAGCTGTCTCATTGGTTCCCCCAAGCTTGACACTAGAACAAAATCGCCTCCGCTTTGCAGGACATTGCTTTCGGCGTGAGGACCAGCCAGTGCATAATCTTGTACTTTGGCAGCCTCATGGAGTGAATAAGCATGGTGGACAGCCCATGACTTTCTTGAGACGCATCTTAAAGGACACTGGCATTGAAGATGCGGATGATCTAGCAAATGTCATGGGTGATAGGGAGTTGTGGCGGCGCAATTTTGTCGACAAGCCGGCACAGCATTCTTAAAAATGTAGCTGCAATGCAGCATGCCGATACTAGTAGTAGTAGGCAAGCGCTACTTGTGTCAAAAACAGTAATTCTGCGGAAAACGGTACTTGAGTGTAAAACGATGTGTTTGGATAGCCCTTGCATGCCAAATCGTTAGCCAAGTTTTAAGACGTAATTTCCTAAGGAGTTGTACTGTACTGTAAACTTGCTTTATAACCTACAATCTGCTTTTACTACATTTTTACTAATTTCCTAAGGAGTTAGTTTTACTGAACTGTAAACTTGCCTTATAACCTACAATCTGCTTTTACTACATTTTTACTAATTTCCTAAGGAGTTGTACTGAACTGTAAACTTGCATTATAACATACAATCTGCTTTTACTACATTTTTACTAATTTCCTAAGGAGTTAGTTGTACTGTACTGTAAACTTGCCTTATAACCTACAATCTGCGTTTACTACATTTTTACTAATTTCCTAAGGAGTTAATTGTACTGAACTGTAAACTTGCCTTATAACCTACAATCTGCTTTTACTACATTTTTACTAATTTCCTAAGGAGTTGTACTGAACTGTAAACTTGCATTATAACCTACAATCTGCTTTTACTACATTTTTACTAATTTCCTAAGGAGTTAATTGTACTGAACTGTAAACTTGCCTTATAACCTACAATCTGCTTTTACTACATTTTTACTAATTTCCTAAGGAGTAAGTTGTACTGAACTGTAAACTTGCCTTATAACCTACAATCTGCTTTTACTACATTTTTACTAATTTCCTAAGGAGTTAGTTGTACTGTACTGTAAACTTGCCTTATAACCTACAATCTGCGTTAACTACATTTTTACTAATTTCCTAAGGAGTCAGTTGTACTGTACTGTAAACTTGCCTTCTAACCTACAATCTGCTTTTACTACATTGTTGCTGATTTCCTAAGGAGTTGTACTGTACTGTAAACTTGCCTTATAACCTACAATCAGCTTTTACTAGATTTTTATTAATTTCCTTGTACTGTACTGTAAACTTGCCTTATAACCTACAATCAGCTTTTACTACATTTTTACTAATTTCCTAAGGAGTTAGTTGTACTGTACTGTAAACTTGCCTTATATCCTACAATCTGCGTTTACTACATTTTTACTAATTTCCTAAGGAGTTAATTGTACTGAACTGTAAACTTGCCTTATAACCTACAATCTGCTTTTACTACATTTTTACTAATTTCCTAAGGAGTTGTACTGAACTGTAAACTTGCCTTATAACCTACAATCTGCGTTTTCTACATTTTTACTAATTTCCTAAGGAGTCAGTTGTACTGTACTGTAAACTTGCCTTATAACCTACAATCTGCTTTTACTACATTTTTACTAATTTCCTAAGGAGTTAATTGTACTGAACTGTAAACTTGCCTTCTAACCTACAATCTGCTTTTACTACTGTACATTGTTGCTGATTTCCTAAGGAGTTGTACTGTACTGTAAACTTGCCTTATAACCTACAATCAGCTTTTACTAGATTTTTATTAATTTCCTTGTACTGTACTGTAAACTTGCCTTATAACCTACAATCAGATTTTACTACATTGTTACTAATTTCCTTGTACTGTACTGTAAACTTGCCTAATAACCTACAATCAGCTTTTACTACATTTTTATTAATTTCCTTGTACTGTACTGTAAACTTGCATTATAAACTACAATCAGCATTTGCTACATTTTTACTAATTTCCTTGTACTGTACTTTGCACTGTACTGTAAACTTGCCTTATAACCTACAATCAGCTTTTACTACATTGTTACTAATTTCCTTGTACTGTACTGTAAACTTGCCTAATAACCTACAATCAGCTTTTGCTACATTGTTACTAATTTCCTTGTACTGTACTGTAAACTTGCCTAATAACCTACAATCAGCTTTTACTACATTTTCATTAATTTCCTTGTACTGTACTGTAAACTTGCATTATAAACTACAATCAGCTTTTGCTACATTTTTACTAATTTCCTTGTACTGTACTTTGCACTGTACTGTAAACTTGCCTTATAACCTACTGTACAATCAGCTTTTACTACATTTTTATTAATTTCCTTGTACTGTACTGTAAACTTGCATTATAACCTACAATCTGCTTTTACTACATTTTTACTAATTTCCTAAGGAGTTAGTTGTACTGTGCTGTAAACTTGCCTTATAACCTACAATCTGCTTTTAAATCAGCTTTTACTACATTTTTACTAATTTCCTAAGGAGTTGTACTGTAAACCTGCCTTATAACCTACAATCTGCTTTACTAGTACATTTTTACTAATTTCCTAAAATTTTAATGGACTATCTGACAGCTCAAACGCCATTTATATAGCTACATGTAGCTATGGTACTGTAGCTTTCGTGCTATGGTCCTAGTATTAGGATAGTAACCCGCCGGACGCGGACAGAGTAGCACCCCGGGATTTATTCCGGAATATAATATGTTTTTTTGGTATTGGTGATTATTCTAGAATAGTAGTAGATAGGTTTTTGTATGATAGCTAGTTTTTTCAATCAGTATAACGCAAACTGAAATGGATCCGTTTTTTTACTATCAGTGTAACGCAAACTGAAATGGATCCGTTTTTTTACTATCAGTGTAACGCAAACTGAAATGGATTCGTTTTTTTTTACTATCAGTGTAACGCAAACTGAAATGGATCCGTTTTTTTTACTATCAGTGTAACACAAACTGAAATGGATCAGTTTTCTTACTATCACGATAACGCAAACTGAAATGGATCAGATTTTTTACTATCAGTGTAACGCAAACTGAAATGGATCAGTTTTCTTACTATCACGATAACGCAAACTGAAATAGATCAGATTTTTTACTATCAGTGTAACGCAAACTGAAATGGATCAGTTTTTTTTACTATCAGTGTAACGCAAACTGAAATGGATCAGTTTTCTTACTATCAGTGTAACGCAAACTGAAATGGATCCGTTTTTTTACTATCAGTGTAACGCAAACTGAAATGGATCAGTTTTCTTACTATCAGTGTAACGCAAACAGAAATGGATCAGTTTTCTTACTATCAGTGTAACGCAAACTGAAATGGATCCGTTTTTTTATTATCAGTGTAACGCAAACTGAAATGGATCAGTTTTTTACTATTAGGGTAACGCAAACTGAAATGGATCAGTTTTTTTACTATCAGTGTAACGCAAACTGAAATGGATCAGTTTTTTTACTATCAGTGTAACACAAACTGAAATGGATCAGTTTTTTTACTATCAGTGTAACGCAAACTGAAATGGATCAGTTTTTTTACTATCAGTGTAACGCAAACTGAAATGGATCCGTTTTTTACAACAATGTAACGAAAACTGAAATGGATCCGTTTTTTTTACTATCAGTGTAACGCAAACTGAAATGGATCAGTTTTTTTTACTATCAGTGTAACGAAAACTGAAATGGATCAGTTTTTTTTACTATCAGTGTAACGCAAACTGAAATGGATCCGTTTTTTTACTATCAGTGTAACGCAAACTGAAATGGATCAGTTTTTTTAGTATCAGTGCAACGAAAACTGAAATGGATCAGTTTTTTTTACTATCAGTGTAACGCAAACTGAAATGGATCAGTTTTCTTACTATCAGTGTAACGCAAACTGAAATGGATCAGTTTTTTACAACAATGTAATGCAAACTGAAATGGATCAGTTTTTTTACTATCAGTTTAACGCAAACTGAAATGGATCAGTTTTCTTACTATCAGTGTAACGAAAACTGAAATGGATCAGTTTTCTTACTATCGGTGTAACGCAAACTGAAATGGATCCGTTTTTTTACTATCAGTGTAACGCAAACTGAAATACTATCAGTGTAACACAAACTGAAAAGGATCAGATTTTTTACTATCAGTGTAACGCAAACTGAAATGGAACAGATTTTTTACTATCAGTGTAACGCAAACTGAAATGGATCAGTTTTTTACTATCAGTGTAACACAAACTGAAATGGATCAGTTTTTTACTATCAGTGTAACGAAAACTGAAATGGATCAGTTTTTTTACTGTCACGATAACGCAAACTGAAATGAATCAGTTTTTTTTACTCTTTTTCGGCGATAATATAACGGTAAAAACCAAGTGCAAAATATATCTCTGTCTGTATGTATATTAATAGGCCAGTACCGGTACTTCGGTCTGCCTAACTGTCTGCACCAGGTAAAAACAACCACCAACTCACAACAGACTAACAGACTCTCTTATTCCCGTAGGTCCCCCTGATTCCCCTGTAATAGGCCCTACTATCGGCCATTACGCCATATCTCCCCCAGTTTCTTGGAAACTAAACCATAATTAGACAGTCACCCGAACAAAAATTAACAATCAAAGAATAGTTTAACAACAAATTAAAAATGTTTTAAGTGTCAAATCCGTATCGGTGTGGTGGCCTGCTTTGTCGACCTGACCGAGTTAGCGTTGTGGGCCCTGTCTCGCTAGTCCCCTCATCATTGTTCTGTTCATCAGCGTCGTCGTTTCTGTAGTCGACAGTTACTTCACTTTCATCATCATCGTCCAAATCGTCATCGATTGCATCACTGTCATCATCGTCAGTTGTATCTGGAGGTTCATCCTTGTCTTCAGTGTTGCATAGTGGTTGACTATATGGCACCTTTCGTACGTCCTTCAAATGTCTTCTGATGTTATTAATGTACACGGCATGTTTGTCCATGGAATCTACACGCACTGGACCGTTCCATTTAGTAGTGCAGCGAACGTGTTGGGCTGGCTTGACAAATACCATGTCTCCGACATGGATATTTGTTGGTATATGTTCCTCGCTTTCCTCTCTCACTTTCAGTGGTGTCACCCCTGGCCATTTGCGCGTCCGTTTTGCTAACCCTTCAAACAACTGGACTGCTGGACTCTTCTGCGCCCCCCTGCGACATGTCTGGTTATACCAGAAAGCGGCTATTTCAGGTGTCTTCCCGGTGCGCGCAGCCCACTTTTTTACAGTGCGGTGGACCCTTTCAACTAGATTGCCAGTTGGGCGGTAAGCGCAAACTGGAATGTGGTCAATCTCCCATAAGTTGAGTAAATCTTTAAACGTCTCGCTTCTAAAAGCTGGACCTTGATCCGATAATACTTCATCCGGTGGACCAAATTCAGTGAATACTTGTTGCATTTCTCTAACCACTGAGTAGGCTTGCATGTTCGGAACTCTTCGGAACATTGTATAATTAGTTGCGCAGTCTATTATACTTAGATAATGACGGTTTCCATATTCAGTGAAGTCCGTTGAAATTCTACGCCATGCCTCAGTTACTTTTGTCGTCCCAGGTTTCCATTGTATTGGGTTCGGATCTATGCTGTTGCATAGTGTGCATTCAATGCACACCTCACAGATAATATGCCTGGGCACAGGTTCTTTTATAATTCGATCATTTTTGCACAACTCCATTGTCCTCTCGACTCCTTGATGTGCGATTGAATGTAGTTTCTTCACTCTACTCCGCAGAAGTTCTTCTTCCATCCCCACGGCCGCAACGGGTTTCTCTGCATCTTCATGGATACCATCCTTCTGTATTAACTTCAACCAAGGCTTCGGTATCCGGGTCAGTGGGTCAGCGATGTTCTTTTCTGTGGCAACTAACCGCGGAGTTACTTTTAGGTTGTATTGTTCTATGGTATTGGCCAATATATCGAGTCTCCTGGCTATCAGTTTTCGAGACTGGCCCTTTGTTTTAATCCGATGGGAGTCGTTGATTACAGCATGGATCCAACTAAATGCAGTCGCCGAGTCTACGACCAAATCGAACTCTTTCAACCCCCAGTCAATTGCGAGGTTCACTCCTTCCACTGCGGCATCCAATTCCGCCACGTTGATATGGCTTGTATCTTTTAGTTTGCGGAGACACGCCATATCTTCTGCTATAACACCGCCCACTTTCAGAACGACTCCTTTAGCGATCGAACTTGAATCTGTCCACACTTCGCCCTTGTCGGTTTTAGGAACCAGCCACTCCCCTGCCGCTGGGTCGTCCGTTTGGATTCGTGTTAAAGTCTCTTGCAGGCGCGCTTTCACTCCATCGCTCACTGGAATGTCCCACCCTATTCCAGAGCTGCATCGCTGCAGCCAGGCGCACGCGGGACGCAACCAACCGGCGACCGGGTAGTGCCCCCTGAGTTTTCCACAAATCGCGTGTAGCTGTCGTCGCGTTAACACATTTGGTATGTCGTCTGTGATTGGAGTGTCTCTGGTCCAGTGCAACTTGTTCCAATCCCCTTTATCCATCCGAATACCCAGAACACGGCTGCCAGCCACGACTGGTTCTGCATCCTTCGTCAGTAAACCATATTTTAGCATGTGTTCCCGGACTGATTCCGTCGTCACGTTGTCAGTATCAACATAAATATCGTCTCTGAAATTATCACATGAATCCTTTATCCTATCATCTTGGGCCAGAGAGTGCTCTACAATCTTATCCATAATCTTTGGCGCGACTCCCAACCCAAAGCCCATTTTCGTTACTACATATCTAATCCCTTTATAGATGACTGTTTGATATGACTGGAGTGATTCTACAATCCCAACCTGCATGTAGGCCCATTTCAAGTCGATAACCGCGGTGTTATGACCCATTCGCCTCCATTTACGAAGTTTATCGCCACAGACTGTGGCTTCCAGCCCAGGGGAGATTTCAATATGCGTGTTGAGTTCTCTATAGTCTAATATCGGCCTCACTCTATTCTTTTTGGGTTCAAACTTTCCCATTAATGGAATAGTTCCCTGTACTTTACCGTGAACTCTTACATCGTAAGGTACAATCCATCTCTTCTTTTTCCAATCTTCCATTGCTGTGTCGAACATTTCCTGATGTTCCTCCTTAATTTTATACTGGGAAACATTGTTATTAAGTTTGGGGCTTTGCCCGTTCTTCCATTTCCAATTCGCGACCCAGTGATCACCATCATATTCTGCTCGGAAGTCTGATTCTTCTATGACTATTTTTCCACTGCCTGGCTTCGCTCCCGTGACTCGTACCCGAGCGCTGAACTCCTCAGAAGTCGGTGTGTTTATTTTCTCTGCTCTACCCCTAGTGCCAAATACCGCCTGGGCTAATGTTGGAGCCCCAACTCGTTTTATTAAGTCATGGCCCATAATCAAGTTTCCAGATTCCCCTAGAAGATTTTCGACGACTAAGAACGACCACTCAATATCGTGTTTCCTCCCGGCAATCTCGATCAGTGCTAAATGCACCGTCCCCACAACCCGGCTTTGCGTTTTTCCATCCAACATAGTAATCATAGTTTGCTGTCCACTCCGGTTTACGCAAATTTTGTTCCTTACGCACCAATCGATTGCCACTAAGCTTCGACTACATCCTGTGTCCACTATAATCTCGGCACCGATACTTCCCTGTTTGCCCTTAACGTATATACTAACACTAGGTATCAATTTCGTGGGGAGACGCCCGTGGGCTGCGACAATGTCTCCCCCTGGTAGTTTTCCGACTGGTCAGAAAACCCCACAGCTCCGCCTTCTATTCTTCCACCTCTGCAACCTCGAGCAATATGGCCAATCTGGCCGCACTTGTAACACGTCATACTGCTACCTTCCGACCCGGTTCTCGATCCTCCTTCCGACCCGGTTCTCGATCCTCCTCCGCCCCTTGAACTCTGACTCATACAGTCCCGTGCGAAGTGCCCCGTCTTCCTGCACCGGTAGCACTCGACCAACTGTTGTCCCGCCCTTCCTCCAGATTCGCGTCGGCTGGGCACCCCGGCTGCTCCGTACCGTTTCTCACCTGAACTTCTTTCAACCAGCATTCTTCGCGCCTGTTCCAGTAACTCCTCTACTCTAACCTTACCCGCCATGGCCTTCACTTCCATTCGTATGCAATCCGGCAATCCGTTTGCGAACTGCACTGCCAGCAAATCCCTCGCACACTGACTTCCGGAATCTATAGTTACTAGCGACAGCAATCGGCGCAGATCTGCCAGGAAGGAATCGGCGGGTTCATCGCCCAAAATTCTTGATTTGAACTTATCGAAAGCCGCATATGGGGTATCAGCAAATGCAGCGATAAGTTTGCTTTTTATCGCCTCGTAATCTCCTTTCTCCGCGTCCGATAACTGCGCAACAACGTCCTGAGCGGCCCCCTTCAACGACAGTCGAAGGTACGTTGCTCGGCTTCCTTCATTGAGTTTCGCCTCTACCTTAAGGATGTCAAATGTATCTTCAAATGTTGTGAGCCAAGCGCAGGGGTCCCCCGTCCCGTCATAGTTTCGCACATAGTCCGATAATTTCGGAGCCATGGTAGTATACTATTATCAAATGTCAAATATCAAACAGATAGGCCCGGTTAGCTTTCGGCGATAATATAACGGTAAAAACCAAGTGCAAAATATATCTCTGTCTGTATGTATATTAATAGGCCAGTACCGGTACTTCGGTCTGCCTAACTGTCTGCACCAGGTAAAAACAACCACCAACTCACAACAGACTAACAGACTAACAGACTCTCTTATTCCCGTAGGTCCCCCTGATTCCCCTGTAATAGGCCCTACTATCGGCCATTACGCCATATCAGTGTAACGCAAACTGAAATGGATCAGTTTTTTTACTATCAGAGTATCGCAAACAGAAATGGATCAGTTTTTTACTATCAGTGTAACGAAAACTGAAATGGATCAGTTTTTTTTACTATCAGTGTAACGCAAACTGAAATGGATCACTTTTTTACAACAATGTAACGAAAACTGAAATGGATCCGTTTTTTTACTATCAGTGTAACGCAAACTGAAATGGATCAGTTTTCTTACTATCACGATAACGCAAACTGAAATGGATCAGATTTTTTTACTATCAGTGTAACGCAAACTGAAATGGATCAGTTTTTTACAACAATGTAACGAAAACTGAAATGGATCCGTTTTTTTACTATCAGTGTAACGCAAACTGAAATGGATCAGTTTTTTTTACTATCAGTGTAACGCAAACTGAAATGGATTAGTTTTCTTACTATCAGTTTAACGCAAACTGAAGTGGATCCGTTTTTTTACTATCAGTGTAACGCAAACTGAAATGGATCCGTTTTTTTACTATCAGTGTAACGAAAACTGAAATGGATCAGTTTTTTTACTATCAGTGTAACGCAAACTGAAATGGATCAGTTTTCTTACTATCAGTGTAACGCAAACTGAAATGGATCCGTTTTTTTACTATCAGTGTAACGCAAACTGAAATGGATCCGTTTTTTTACTATCAGTGTAACGAAAACTGAAATGGATCAGTTTTTTTACTATCAGTGTAACGCAAACTGAAATGGATCAGTTTTTTTTACTATCAGTTTAACGCAAACTGAGATGGATCAGTTTTTTTACTATCAGTGTAACGCAAACTGAAATGGATCCGTTTTTTACTATTAGGGTAACGCAAACTGAAATGGATCAGTTTTTTTACTATCAGTGTAACGCAAACTGAAATGGATCAGTTTTTTTACTATCAGTGTAACACAAACTGAAATGGATCAGTTTTTTTACTATCAGTGTAACGCAAACTGAAATGGATCCGTTTTTTTACTATCAGTGTAACGCAAACTGAAATGGATCCGTTTTTTTACTATCAGTGTAACGAAAACTGAAATGGATCAGTTTTTTTACTATCAGTGTAACGCAAACTGAAATGGATCAGTTTTCTTACTATCAGTGTAACGCAAACTGAAATGGATCCGTTTTTTTACTATCAGTGTAATGCAAACTGAAATGGATCCGTTTTTTTACTATCAGTGTAACGAAAACTGAAATGGATCAGTTTTTTTACTATCAGTGTAACGCAAACTGAAATGGATCAGTTTTCTTACTATCAGTGTAACGCAAACTGAAATGAATCCGTTTTTTTACTATCAGTGTAACGCAAACTGAAATGGATCAGTTTTCTTACTATCAGTGTAACGCAAACTGAAATACTATCAGTGTAACGCAAACTGAAATACTATCAGTGTAACGCAAACTGAAATGGATCAGTTTTTTTACTATCAGTGTAACGCAAACTGAAATGGATCAGTTTTTTTACTATCAGTGTAACGCAAACTGAAATGGATCAGTTTTTTTACTATCAGTGTAACGCAAACTGAAATGAATCCGTTTTTTTACTATCAGTGTAACGCAAACTGAAATGGATCCGTTTTTTTTACTATCAGTGTAACGCAAACTGAAATGAATCCGTTTTTTTACTATCAGTGTAACGCAAACTGAAATACTATCAGTGTAACGCAAACTGAAATACTATCAGTGTAACGCAAACTGAAATGGATCAGTTTTTTTACTAACAGTGTAACGCAAATTGAAATGGATCAGTTTTTTTACTATCAGTGTAACGCAAACTGAAATGAATCCGTTTTTTACTATCAGTGTAACGCAAACTGAAATGAATCCGTTTTTTTACTATCAGTGTAACGCAAACTGAAATGGATCCGTTTTTTTTACTATCAGTGTAACGCAAACTGAAATGAATCCGTTTTTTTACTATCAGTGTAACGCAAACTGAAATACTATCAGTGTAACGCAAACTGAAATGGATCAGTTTTTTTACTAACAGTGTAACGCAAACTGAAATGGATCAGTTTTTTTACTATCAGTGTAACGCAAACTGAAATGAATCCGTTTTTTTACTATCAGTGTAACGCAAACTGAAATGAATCAGTTTTTTTTACTATCAGTGTAACGCAAACTGAAATGGATAAGTTTTTTTTACTATCAGTGTAACTCAAACTGAAATGGATCCGTTTTTTTACTATCAGTGTAACGCAAACTGAAATGAATCAGTTTTTTTTACTATCAGTGTAACGCAAACTGAAATGGATCAGTTTTTTTTTACTAACAGTGTAACGAAAACTGAAATGGATCAGTTTTTTTACTATCAGTGTAACGCAAACTGAAATACTATCAGTGTAACGCAAACTAAATGAATCAGTTTTTTTTACTATCAGTGTAACGCAAACTGAAATGAATCAGTTTTTTTTACTATCAGTGTAACGCAAACTGAAATGGATCAGTTTTTTTACTATCAGTGTAACGCAAACTGAAATGGATCACTTTTTTTTACTAACAGTGTAACGCAAACTGAAATGGATCCGTTTTTTTACTATCAGTGTAACGCAAACTGAAATGAATCAGATTTTTTTTACTATCAGTGTAACGCAAACTGAAATGGATCCGTTTTTTTACTATCAGTGTAACTGCAAACTGAAATGGATCAGTTTTTTACTAACAGTGTAACGCAAACTGAACGCATCACTCTGCTTTCCTTAAAGCTGATAGAGAAAAAACTCACGTTACATCCTGACCTGTGTTAACAGCTGGATAAACATATACTGTACAATATTTTACATTGCAGAACTGCCGGTAACTACTACCAGAGGCTACAATAGGCCTACTGAACCAGACAGGGATTGGACTACCATACGGTACCGACCAAAATGTGTGATATACCCAGAGAACGTATGAACTGCTAGTGCATACCATAAACGCAATACAAACGACTTGCGGTCGCCTCTACTAGTTAGGACTAACTTTTATTGTAATTCTTTTCTGCCCTCTACCGTCCAATTATGGAACATCCTTTCGGGGGAAACTCACCAAGCCACTTCCATAAAGTTGTTAAGCGTCTTGCAATGGAGTCCATAGCAGTTACTACAATACCAATAGTTCCCTATTACTATAATTTAGGAACACCTACAATAAACAGTGCTCTTGCACGCATTATTTAACATACTGTAATGGTAGGCCTATTAATTAGGCTTAATCTGATCTACAAAAATCTCTTGGAAATAATTATATTCGTAGGAACTAGAGATCCATAGATGATCTTAACTGGGAATATAAGTCATTATTCTAGAATTCGACAATGTTGCACACAATTCTGTTCTATTTAATCAGTCTGGGTTTTCTGGCATTTTAAATCAGTATGGGGATTTCATTGGTTTATAACGTGTGAAAACAGGTATATTCGTATAATTACAAATGGTGATAAAAGATTTACATTTTTAGTATGAATTTTTCTAGTTCCGCTAAATTTATTTGAGTTTTTTTTTAATTTAACGCTAAATTAAAAACACCGGTATACTGTAGTTATTAATATTTGTGGAAATCTAGCCGTTGAGAAACATTTTGACATTTTGTGACCTTATATATAAGGCAATTAAATAAACCAGTTTTTACATTGTTTTCTTTATTATTATAAATGATATAAAATAACATTTGTAAAAGCTATTTTAATAACTATTTCCATATAACTATAACGTTTTCTTCGGAATCCATAATGGCCATTAACTGCGCGAAACTTAACCCATGACGACAAGACAATGCGTCGCTATGGCTACCCCCATCGCAGTCAGCTAACACATTATTCCGTAAATCTTCTTTTAGTTTAATAACTCCGAATGGGATGGAATGCTGGAGTTCCCTTGGAGACTCCGGCACATAGATGGGATACATATAGACCCGCCGTATGTACTTGTGTAGTACAGAGTGCTGCACTAAAAGACGCAAGTCAACACTAGCTGCTGCTTCCGGTTGCCGTTCTAGAACGTGTTGCATAGTAACACCATGACGCATCTCGGATAGAAGGACACGTATCTAGGGGAACATATGAAATGTTTCGGTATTGTATTATATATGTATGTATATTAAAACTGAACGTACACTGATTCGGTGAGATTTAAATACCTGTAATTAATTAATGTCTGAAAATTTTATCGTAATATTTAGCGGCTGTAACTAATTTTACCTGTCTGAATGTTGGCGGCTGTTTTCTAAATCTACATGCGTATTGAATGACGTCATTATGTAGTTCGGGGTTGCTATGCAACTCGGCGATCCCGACTTCAGCGCAATAAACGTTGGAGAACTGGAACGCGTCTATAATACCGACGACGTTGCTGTACATAAGATTCCGGATGGCTGCGAGAACTAACTTAATTTCCGAATCGGTTTCCAAGGCGATCTTAGCGATGTGTTTAACCCCGTCGATGTCTTTGTAGATTCTCTTCACCGTGAGTTCCCGACATTCCTCGATAAACCGCTCCTTGCCTCTGAGGATCACCGGGACAGCGTGTTCGGCGACGTGGGGCGGGTCCGGGACGGAAGGGTTCGCGAACAAGTTAATGACGATCTGGGACCCCGATATCGGTATGGTGCACCACGCGGTGGACCACAGCTGCGCGAGGACTTCCTCCAACAGACCCGGAAGGTTGGCGAGTTTATTGGCGTCGAACAAATAGGATTCCGAGAGTTCTAGATCGCGAAGATACCGCGCCAACTTCATAACAACTCGTCGATATTTATCGCAATCCGTCTCAGTTTCATCGCAAACAAAAACCAAATTAAACTGCAGGTAATTTCTGTTATCTTTGTATTTCTTTGTATCTTTTATATAAATAGGACAGCCGATAAAATGGAATCCTTGCGATCTTATCGAGACATATCGACTCTCCAACTCGAGTTTAGGTATCAGATAACATCGAACGCAATCGAATACATCTTTAGTGATGACGTCACTGGGTACCTGAAACCGCAGTGTTGGTCCTTCCAGTTTATGAAACTCGGTGTAAAGCAGACACAGAAGTTTATCGCAGTAGTTCCTATGTGAAGAGATATGACTCATCGCAGACCACCGCGAAATATAGGCGACATATTTAAAAATGTGGAAAATAAAAACCAAATTTGGTACAAAAAGATAAATTAATTTCAAAACATATTTATTTTCCTTATTTATTAAGCCAATTAAAGCAATAAATCGTAACGGTAAATTTTATATGCCTTAAAGAATATTAAATCCTATTAAACATCTACAAACTGAAACTAATTAATGTGGACTGTCAGAAAAACGAAGTCCAAAAATAAGGCTCAGATGTCGCACGTGAAGTCAGACAGGGCGGTGTCCATGGTTACTGGGATGGAGGCCGTCTGACAGGGCGGGGTCCATGGTTACTGGGATGGAGACAGTCAGACAGGGCGGGGTCCATTGTTACTGGGATGGAGGCCGTCAGACAGGGCGGGGCGGGGTCCATGGTTCCGGGGATGGAGGCCGTCAGACAGTGCGGGGCGGGGTCCATGGTTCCGGGGATGGAGGCCGTCTGACAGGGCGGGGTCCATTGTTACTGGGATGGAGGCCGTCAGACAGGGCGGGGCGGGGTCCATGGTTCCGGGGATGGAGGCCGTCAGACAGGGCGGGGCGGGGTCCATGGTTCCGGGGATGGAGGCCGTCTGACAGGGCGGGGTCCATTGTTACTGGGATGGAGGCCGTCAGACAGGGCGGGGCGGGGTCCATGGTTCCGGGGATGGAGGCCGTCAGACAGGGCGGTGTCCATGGTTACTGGGATGGAGGCCGTCAGACAGGGCGGGGTGGGGTCCATGGTTACGGAGATGGAGACAGTCAGGCAGGGCGGGTCTATGGTTACTGGGATGGAGGCCGTCAGAAAGGGCGGGGTCGATGGTTCCGGGGATGGAGGCCGTCAGACAGGGCGGGGTCCATTGTTACTGGGATGGAGGCCGTCAGACAGGGTGGGGCGGGGTCCATGGTTCCGGGGATGGAGGCCGTCAGACAGGGCGGTGTCCATGGTTACTGGGATGGAGGCCGTCAGACAGGGCGGGGCGGGGTCCATGGTTCCGGGGATGGAGGCCGTCAGACAGGGCGGTGTCCATAGTTCCGGGGATGGAGGCCGTCAGACAGGGCGGGATGCATGGTTACTGGGATGGAGGCCGTCAGACAGGGCGGGGCGGGGTCCATGGTTCCGGGGATGGAGGCCGTCGGACAGGGCGGTGTCCATGGTTCCAGGGATGGAGGCCGTCAGACAGGGTGGGGTCCATGGTTCCGGGGATGGAGGCCGTCAGACAGGGCGGCGTCCATGGTTCCGGGGATGGAGGCCGTCAGACAGGGCGGGGTCCATGGTTACTGGGATGGAGGCCGTCAGAAAGGGCGGGGCGGGGTCCATAGTTCCGGGGATGGAGGCCGTCAGACAGGGCGGTGTCCATAGTTCCGGGGATGGAGGCCGTCAGACAGAGCGGGGTCCATGGTTACTGGGATGGAGGCCGTCAGACAGGGCGGGGCGGGGTCCATGGTTCCGGGGATGGAGACAGTCAGACAGGGCAGAGTCCATGGTTCCAGGGATGGAGGCCGTCAGACAGGGTGGGGTCCATGGTTCCGGGGATGGAGGCCGTCAGACAGGGCGGGGTCCATGGTTCCGGGGATGGAGGCCGTCAGACAGGGCGGGGTCCATGGTTACTGGGATGGAGGCCGTCAGAAAGGGCGGGGCGGGGTCCATGGTTCCGGGGATGGAGACAGTCAGACAGGGCAGAGTCCATGGTTCCGGGGATGGAGGCCGTCAGACAGGGTGGGGTCCATGGTTCCGGGGATGGAGGCCGTCAGACAGGGCGGGGTCCATGGTTCCGGGGATGGAGGCCGTCAGACAGGGCAGGGTCCATGGTTACTGGGATGGAGGCCGTCAGAAAGGGCGGGGCGGGGTCCATGGTTCCGGGGATGGAGACAGTCAGACAGGGCAGAGTCCATGGTTCCGGGGATGGAGGCCGTCAGACAGGGCGGGGTCCATGGTTACTGGGATGGAGGCTGTCAGAAAGGGCGGGGCGGGGTCCATAGTTCCGGGGATGGAGGCCGTCAGACAGGGCGGTGTCCATGGTTACTGGGATGGAGGCCGTCAGAAAGGGCGGGGCGGGGTCCATAGTTCCGGAGATGGAGGCCGTCAGACAGGGCGGTGTCCATGGTTCCGGGGATGGAGGCCGTCAGACAGAGCGGGGTCCATGGTTACTGGGATGGAGGCCGTCAGACAGGGCGGGGCGGGGTCCATGGTTCCGGGGATGGAGGCCGTCAGACAGGGCAGTGTCCATGGTTCCGGGGATGGAGGCCGTCAGACAGGGTGGGGCGGGGTCCATGGTTACGGGGTTGGAGGCAGTCAGACAGAGCGGCCTCCATAGTTCCGGGGATGGAGGCCGTCAGAAAGGGCGGGGTCGATGGTTCCGGGGATGGAGGCCGTCAGACAGGGCGGGGTCCATTGTTACTGGGATGGAGGCCGTCAGAAAGGGCGGGGCGGGGTCCATGGTTCCGGGGATGGAGGCCGTCAGACAGAGCGGGGTCCATTGTTACTGGGATGGAGGCCGTCAGACAGAGCGGGGTCCACGGTTACTGGGATGGAGGCCGTCAAAAAGGGCGGGGCGGGGTCCATAGTTCCGGGGATGGAGGCCGTCAGACAGGGCGGGGTCCATGGTTCCGGGGATGGAGGCCGTCAGACAGAGCGGGGTCCACGGTTACTGGGATGGAGGCCGTCAGACAGGGCGGGGCGGGGTCCATGGTTCCGGGGATGGAGGCCGTCAGACAGGGCGGTGTCCATGGTTACTGGGATGGAGGCCGTCAGACAGGGTGAGGTCCATGGTTACTGGGATGAAGGCCGTCAGACAGGGCGGCGTCCATGGTTCCGGGGATGGAGGGGTTTGGTGAATTCTTAGCCCGCGAGTTAGTAAAGCAGCAGGTTAGTAAAGGAGCAGGTTTCAGAGGCTATTGGGGGAAACAAAACAATAAACGTTATTGTTTTGCGGTCTAAGAATACTCGCGGGCTAAGAATACTCGCGAGACAATCAGACAGGGCGGGGTCCATGGTTCCGGGAATGGAGGCCGTCAGACAGGGCGGGGTCCATGGTTCCGGGGATGGAGGCCGTCAGACAGAGCGGGGTCCACGGTTACTGGGATGGAGGCCGTCAGACAGGGTGGGGCGGGGTCCATGGTTCTGGGGATGGAGGCCGTCAGACAGGGCGGTGTCCATGGTTACTGGGATGGAGGCCGTCAGACAGGGTGAGGTCCATGGTTACTGGGATGAAGGCCGTCAGACAGGGCGGGGTCCATTGTTACTGGGAAGGAGGCCGTCAGAAAGGGCGGGGCGGGGTCCATGGTTCCGGGGATGGAGGCCGTCAGACAGAGCGGGGTCCATTGTTACTGGGATGGAGGCCGTCAGACAGAGCGGGGTCCACGGTTACTGGGATGGAGGCCGTCAGAAAGGGCGGGGCGGGGTCCATAGTTCCGGGGATGGAGGCCGTCAGACAGGGCGGGGTCCATGGTTCCGGGGATGGAGGCCATCAGACAGAGCGGGGTCCACGGTTACTGGGATGGAGGCCGTCAGACAGGGCGGGGCGGGGTCCATGGTTCCGGGGATGGAGGCCTTCAGACAGGGCGGTGTCCATGGTTACTGGGATGGAGGCCGTCAGACAGGGTGAGGTCCATGGTTACTGGGATGAAGGCCGTCAGACAGGGCGGCGTCCATGGTTCCGGGGATGGAGGGGTTTGGTGAATTCTTAGCCCGCGAGTTAGTAAAGCAGCAGGTTAGTAAAGGAGCAGGTTTCAGAGGCTATTGGGGGAAACAAAACAATAAACGTTATTGTTTTGCGGTCTAAGAATACTCGCGGGCTAAGAATACTCGCGAGACAATCAGACAGGGCGGGGTCCATGGTTCCGGGAATGGAGGCCGTTAGAAAGGGTGGGGTCCATTGTTACGGGAATGGAGACAGTCAGACAGGGCGGCCTCCATGGTTCCGGGGATGGAGACAGTCAGACAGGGCGGCCTCCATGGTTCCGGGGATGGAGGCCATCAGACAGGGCGGGGTCCATGGTTCCGGGAATGGAGACCGTCAGACAGGGCGGGTTTCATGGTTCCGGGAATGGAGACAGTCAGACAGGGCGGCCTCCATGGTTCCGAGGATGGAGGCCGTCAGACAGCGCGTGTTCCATGGTTCAGGGAATGGAGACAGTCAGACAGGCCGGGTCTATGGTTCCGGGGATAGAGGCCGTCAGTTAACGGAATATTACTTTGAAAACATTTACAACATCTAATGAGGGTTTCTGAGTTAAAGATATTTATTCCTGTCTGTTTAGCCTCTATCCATCGATAAAATCTACTGCTGTCACCAATAGATCGCCCTAATATAAAGTCAAGGTCAATGTCAATGAACTTCTAGGCGCAATAAATGAATTGTCCCGGGTTTACATAGTTTAATATAAGTGTGACCTTGTAAATAGAAATAAATAAAGAAAGAGAAACAATTGAAGAATAACATGTGAGGTAGACAAAATTACTTTTATATATTATTATATTTGTGACAGCTGTTAGGGACGTTGAACAAGTTGATAAATATAAATATAATTTATTGTTAGATTATAATTATAATACAAGCGGGCGACCAAGCAGGGTTTGGTTGTAAAGCCATATGGTTCGGCCGGGTGTAACACAAAGAGATGATTGCTTCAATGCTCTCTCAGACTAGGGCGAACAACCCTCAATACAATTAGTTTACTGTAAATGGCGAAATGATATTGCCTAATACGTTTGTCAACATAAAACTTATAATATCTACGTTATGTACTTTATTAAGAGTTCACAGTATTTATTTACTTAGGAAAATTCACACGCGATAAGCACGACTCATAAAGCGCAATCATTGTGTTCAGGGAACTGGGAATTATTGTGCAATATTGTATCAATTCAGTTATCAGTTTTATTATTATTAACATTAATGAACACAACTGCAGTTACAGACTAGAGACACAAATCAATATAAAAAGTAAACATAACCCACGACAGTGAAGAACTATTAACAATTTATTGTCCTAATAGTAAATATGTCCACAATAAACTAACAGCAGTTCAAATATATATAATAATATTTAATAAACACTAAACATGGCTATAAGAAGTAATCACAGTTTTTCTGACTGAATTTTGTATCATTGTTTATATTTTTCATATCCATACAGTTCTCTATGTGTACAGCACCGGTGTGTGTTGGATCAATAATATTTTTTTAATAATGTTCAGTTCAAATGATACTGTTTAACTGACTTTTACCATTATTGTTTTGGACATTTCGCTGCATTTTCCCGTTACCTATTTTACCTTTATGTATTTTCCACCAAACTTCGCTGTTTTTTCCCGTTACCTACTTGACCTTTATTTATTTTCCACCAAACTTCGCTGTATTTTCCCGTTACCTATTTGACCTTTATGTATTTTCCACCAAACTTCGCTTTATTTTCCCGTTACCTATTTGACCTTTATGTATTTTCCACCAAACTTCGCTGTATTTTCCCGTTACCTATTTGACCTTTATGTATTTTCCACCAAACTTCGCTGTATTTTCCCGTTACCTATTTGACCTTTATGTATTTTCCACCAAACTTCGCTTTATTTTCCCGTTACCTATTTGACCTTTATGTATTTTCCACCAAACTTCGCTGTATTTTCCCGTTACCTATTTGACCTTTATGTATTTTCCACCAAACTTCGCTTTATTTTCCCGTTACCTATTTGACCTTTATGTATTTTCCACCAAACTTCGCTGTATTTTCCCGTTACCTATTTGACCTTTATGTATTTTCCACCAAACTTCGCCGTATTTTCCCGTTACCTATTTGACCTTTATGTATTTTCCACCAAACTTCGCTGTATTTTCCCGTTACCTATTTGACCTTTATGTATTTTCCCCCAAACTTCGCTGTATTTTCCCGTTACCTATTTGACCTTTATGTATTTTCCACCAAACTTCGCTGTATTTTCCCGTTACCTATTTGACCTTTATGTATTTTCCACCAAACTTCGCTGTATTTTCCCGTTACCTACTTGACCTTTATGTATTTTCCACCAAACTTCGCTGTATTTTCCCGTTACCTATTTGACCTTTATGTATTTTCCACCAAACTTCGCTGTATTTTCCCGTTACCTATTTGACCTTTATGTATTTTCAACCAAACTTGGCTGCATTTTCCCGTTACCTATTTGACCTTTATGTATTTTCCACCAAACTTCGCTGTATTTTCCCGTTACCTATTTGACCTTTATGTATTTTCCACCAAACTTCGCTGTATTTTCCCGTTACCTACTTGACCTTTATGTATTTTCCACCAAACTTCGCTGTATTTTCCCGTTACCTACTTGACCTTTATGTATTTTCCACCAAACTTCGCTGTATTTTCCCGTTACCTATTTGACCTTTATGTATTTTCCACCAAACTTCGCTGTATTTTCCCGTTACCTATTTGACCTTTATGTATTTTCCACCAAACTTCGCTGTTTTTTCCCGTTACCTATTTGACCTTTATGTATTTTCCACCAAACTTCGCTGTTTTTTCCCGTTACCTACTTGACCTTTATGTATTTTCCACCAAACTTCGCTGTTTTTTCCCGTTACCTATTTGACCTTTATGTATTTTCCACCAAACTTCGCTGTATTTTCCCGTTACCTACTTGACCTTTATGTATTTTCCACCAAACTTCGCTGTATTTTCCCGTTACCTATTTGACCTTTATGTATTTTCCACCAAACTTCGCTGTTTTTTCCCGTTACCTATTTGACCTTTATGTATTTTCCACCAAACTTCGCTGTTTTTTCCCGTTACCTACTTGACCTTTATGTATTTTTCCCCAAATTTCGCTGTATTTTCCCGTAATCTATTTGACCTTTATGTATTTTCCCCCAAACTTCGCTGTATTTTCCCGTTACCTATTTGACCTTTATGTATTTTCCCCCAAACTTCGCTGTATTTTCCCGTTACCTATTTGACCTTTATGTATTTTCCACCAAACTTCGCTGTATTTTCCCGTTACCTATTTGACCTTTATGTATTTTCCACCAAACTTCGCTGTATTTTCCCGTTACCTATTTGACCTTTATGTATTTTCCACCAAACTTCGCTGTATTTTCCCGTTACCTATTTGACCTTTATGTATTTTCCACCAAACTTCGCTGTATTTTCCCGTTACCTATTTGACCTTTATGTATTTTCCACCAAACTTCGCTGTATTTTCCCGTTACCTATTTGACCTTTATGTATTTTCCACCAAACTTCGCTGTATTTTCCCGTTACCTATTTGACCTTTATGTATTTTCCACCAAACTTCGCTGTATTTTCCCGTTACCTATTTGACCTTTATGTATTTTCCACCAAACTTCGCTGTATTTTCCCGTTACCTATTTGACCTTTATGTATTTTCCACCAAACTTCGCTGTATTTTCCCGTTACCTATTTGACCTTTATGTATTTTTCCCCAAACTTCGCTGTATTTTCCCGTTACCTATTTGACCTTTATGTATTTTCCACCAAACTTCGCTGTATTTTCCCGTTACCTATTTGACCTTTATGTATTTTCCACCAAACTTCGCTGTATTTTCCCGTTACCTATTTGACCTTTATGTATTTTCCACCAAACTTCGCTGTTTTTTCCCGTTACCTACTTGACCTTTATGTATTTTCCACCAAACTTCGCTGTATTTTCCCGTTACCTATTTGACCTTTATGTATTTTCCACCAAACTTCGCTGTATTTTCCCGTTACCTATTTGACCTTTATGTATTTTTCCCCAAACTTCGCTGTATTTTCCCGTTACCTATTTGACCTTTATGTATTTTCCACCAAACTTCGCTGTTTTTTCCCGTTACCTACTTGACCTTTATGTATTTTCCACCAAACTTCGCTGTATTTTCCCGTTACCTATTTGACCTTTATGTATTTTCCACCAAACTTCGCTGTTTTTTCCCGTTACCTACTTGACCTTTATGTATTTTCCACCAAACTTCGCTGTATTTTCCCGTTACCTATTTGACCTTTATGTATTTTCCCCCAAACTTCGCTGTATTTTCCCGTTACCTATTTTACCTTTATGTATTTTCCACCAAACTTCGCTGTATTTTCCCGTTACCTATTTGACCTTTATGTATTTTCCACCAAACTTCGCTGTATTTTCCCGTTACCTATTTGACCTTTATGTATTTTCCCCCAAACTTCGCTGTATTTTCCCGTTACCTATTTGACCTTTATGTATTTTCCACCAAACTTCGCTGTATTTTCCCGTAACCTATTTGACCTTTATGTATTTTCCACCAAACTTCGCTGTATTTTCCCGTTACCTATTTGACCTTTATGTATTTTCCCCCAAACTTCGCTGTATTTTCCCGTTACCTATTTTACCTTTATGTATTTTCCACCAAACTTCGCTGTATTTTCCCGTTACCTATTTGACCTTTATGTATTTTCCACCAAACTTCGCTGTATTTTCCCGTTACCTATTTGACCTTTATGTATTTTCCACCAAACTTCGCTTTATTTTCCCGTTACCTATTTGACCTTTATGTATTTTCCCCCAAACTTCGCTGTATTTTCCCGTTACCTATTTGACCTTTATGTATTTTCCCCCAAACTTCGCTGTATTTTCCCGTTACCTATTTGACCTTTATTTATTTTCCACCAAACTTCGCTTTATTTTCCCGTTACCTATTTGACCTTTATTTATTTTCCACCAACCTTCGCTGTATTTTCCCGTTACCTATTTGACCTTTATGTATTTTCCACCAAACTTCGCTGTTTTTTCCCGTTACCTATTTGACCTTTATGTATTTTCCACCAAACTTCGCTGTTTTTTCCCGTTACCTATTTGACCTTTATGTATTTTCCACCAAACTTCGCTGTATTTTCCCGTTACCTATTTTACCTTTATGTATTTTCCACCAAACTTCGCTGTATTTTCCCGTTACCTATTTGACCTTTATGTATTTTCCACCAAACTTCGCTGTATTTTCCCCCAAACTTCGCTGTATTTTCCCGTTACCTATTTGACCTTTATGTATTTTCCACCAAACTTCGCTGTTTTTTCCCATTACCTATTTGACCTTTATGTATTTTCCACCAAACTTCGCTGTATTTTCCCGTTACCTATTTGACCTTTATGTATTTTCCACCAAACTTCGCTGTTTTTTCCCGTTACCTATTTGACCTTTATGTATTTTCCACCAAACTTCGCTGTTTTTTCCCGTTACCTATTTTACCTTTATGTATTTTCCACCAAACTTCGCTGTATTTTCCCGTTACCTATTTTACCTTTATGTATTTTCCACCAAACTTCGCTGTATTTTCCCGTTACCTATTTGACCTTTATGTATTTTCCACCAAACTTCGCTGTATTTTCCCGTTACCTATTTGACCTTTATGTATTTTCCACCAAACTTCGCTGTATTTTCCCGTTACCTATTTGACCTTTATGTATTTTCCACCAAACTTCGCTGTTTTTTCCCGTTACCTATTTGACCTTTATGTATTTTCCACCAAACTTCGCTGTATTTTCCCGTTACCTATTTGACCTTTATGTATTTTCCACCAAACTTCGCTGTTTTTTCCCGTTACCTATTTTACCTTTATGTATTTTCCACCAAACTTCGCTTTATTTTCCCGTTACCTATTTGACCTTTATGTATTTTCCACCAAACTTCGCTGTATTTTCCCGTTACCTATTTGACCTTTATGTATTTTCCACCAAACTTCGCTGTTTTTTCCCGTTACCTATTTTACCTTTATGTATTTTCCACCAAACTTCGCTTTATTTTCCCGTTACCTATTTGACCTTTATGTATTTTCCACCAAATTTCGCTGTATTTTCCCGTTACCTATTTGACCTTTATGTATTTTCCACCAAACTTCGCTGTATTTTCCCGTTACCTATTTGACCTTTATGTATTTTCCACCAAACTTCGCTGTATTTTCCCGTTACCTATTTGACCTTTATGTATTTTCCACCAAACTTCGCTGTATTTTCCCGTTACCTATTTGACCTTTATGTATTTTCCACCAAACTTCGCTGTATTTTCCCGTTACCTATTTGACCTTTATGTATTTTCCACCAAACTTCGCTGTATTTTCCCGTTACCTATTTGACCTTTATGTATTTTCCACCAAACTTCGCTGTATTTTCCCGTTACCTATTTTACCTTTATGTATTTTCCACCAAACTTCGCTTTATTTTCCCGTTACCTATTTGACCTCTATGTATTTTCCACCAAACTTCGCTGTATTTTCCCGTTACCTATTTGACCTTTATGTATTTTCCACCAAACTTCGCTGTATTTTCCCGTTACCTATTTGACCTTTATGTATTTTCCCCAAACTTCGCTGTTTTTTCCCGTTACCTATTTGACCTTTATGTATTTTCCACCAAACTTCGCTGTTTTTTCCCGTTACCTATTTGACCTTTATGTATTTTCCACCAAACTTCGCTGTATTTTCCCGTTACCTATTTGACCTATATGTATTTTCCACCAAACTTCGCTGTATTTTCCCGTTACCTATTTGACCTTTATATATTTTTCCCCAAACTTCGCTGTATTTTCCCGTTACCTATTTGACCTTTATGTATTTTCCACCAAACTTCGCTGTTTTTTCCCGTTACCTATTTGACCTTTATGTATTTTCCACCAAACTTCGCTGTATTTTCCCGTTACCTACTTGACCTTTATGTATTTTCCACCAAACTTCGCTGTATTTTCCCGTTACCTATTTGACCTTTATGTATTTTCCACCAAACTTCGCTGTATTTTCCCGTTACCTATTTGACCTTTATGTATTTTCCACCAAACTTCGCTGTATTTTCCCGTTACCTATTTGACCTTTATGTATTTTCCACCAAACTTCGCTGTTTTTTCCCGTTACCTATTTGACCTTTATGTATTTTCCACCAAACTTCGCTGTATTTTCCCGTTACCTATTTGACCTTTATGTATTTTCCACCAAACTTCGCTGTATTTTCCCGTTACCTATTTGACCTTTATGTATTTTCCACCAAACTTCGTTGTATTTTCCCGTTACCTATTTGACCTTTATGTATTTTCCACCAAACTTCGCTGTATTTTCCCGTTACCTATTTGACCTTTATGTATTTTCCACCAAACTTCGCTGTTTTTCCCGTTACCTATTTGACCTTTATGTATTTTCCACCAAACTTCGCTGTATTTTCCCGTTACCTATTTGACCTTTATGTATTTTCCACCAAACTTCGCTGTATTTTCCCGTTACCTATTTGACCTTTATGTACTTTCCACCAAACTTCGTTGTATTTTCCCGTTACCTATTTGACCTTTATGTATTTTCCACCAAACTTCGCTGTATTTTCCCGTTACCTATTTGACCTTTATGTATTTTCCACCAAACTTCGCTGTATTTTCCCGTTACCTATTTGACCTTTATGTATTTTCCACCAAACTTCGCTGTATTTTCCCGTTACCTATTTGACCTTTATGTATTTTCCACCAAACTTCGCTGTATTTTCCCGTTACCTATTTGACCTTTATGTATTTTCCACCAAACTTCGCTGTATTTTCCCGTTACCTATTTGACCTTTATGTATTTTCCACCAAACTTCGCTGTATTTTCCCGTTACCTATTTGACCTTTATGTATTTTCCACCAAACTTCGCTGTATTTTCCCGTTACCTATTTGACCTTTATGTATTTTCCACCAAACTTCGCTGTATTTTCCCGTTACCTATTTGACCTTTATGTATTTTCCACCAAACTTCGCAGTTTTTTCCCGTTACCTATTTGACCTTTATGTATTTTCCACCAAACTTCGCTGTATTTTCCCGTTACCTATTTGACCTTTATGTATTTTCCACCAAACTTCGCTGTATTTTCCCGTTACCTATTTGACCTTTATGTATTTTCCCCCAAACTTCGCTGTATTTTCCCGTTACCTATTTGACCTTAATTTATTTTCCACCAAACTTCGCTGTATTTTCCCGTTACCTATTTGACCTTTATGTATTTTCCACCAAACTTCGCTGTATTTTCCCGTTACCTATTTGACCTTTATGTATTTTCCCCCAAACTTCGCTGTATTTTCCCGTTACCTATTTGACCTTTATGTATTTTTCCCCAAACTTCGCTGTATTTTCCCGTTACCTATTTGACCTTTATGTATTTTCCACCAACCTTCGCTGTATTTTCCCGTTACCTATTTGACCTTTATGTATTTTCCACCAAACTTCGCTGTATTTTCCCGTTACCTATTTGACCTTTATGTATTTTTCCCCAAACTTCGCTGTATTTTCCCGTTACCTATTTGACCTTTATGTATTTTCCACCAACCTTCGCTGTATTTTCCCGTTACCTATTTGACCTTTATGTATTTTCCACCAAACTTCGCTGTATTTTCCCGTTACCTATTTGACCTTTATGTATTTTCCACCAAACTTCGCTGTATTTTCCCGTTACCTATTTGACCTTTATGTATTTTCCACCAAACTTCGCTGTATTTTCCCGTTACCTATTTGACCTTTATGTATTTTCCCCCAAACTTCGCTGTATTTTCCCGTTACCTATTTGACCTTTATGTATTTTCCACCAAACTTCGCTGTATTTTCCCGTTACCTATTTGACCTTTATGTATTTTCCACCAAACTTCGCTGTATTTTCCCGTTACCTATTTTACCTTTATGTATTTTCCACCAAACTTCGCTGTATTTTCCCGTTACCTATTTGACCTTTATTTATTTTCCACCAAACTTCGCTGTTTTTTCCCGTTACCTATTTGACCTTTATGTATTTTCCACCAAACTTCGCTGTATTTTCCCGTTACCTATTTTACCTTTATGTATTTTCCACCAAACTTCGCTGTATTTTCCCGTTACCTATTTGACCTTTATTTATTTTCCACCAAACTTCGCTGTATTTTCCCGTTACCTATTTGACCTTTATGTATTTTCCACCAAACTTCGCTGTATTTTCCCGTTACCTATTTTACCTTTATGTATTTTCCACCAAACTTCGCTGTATTTTCCCGTTACCTATTTGACCTTTATGTATTTTCCACCAAACTTCGCTGTATTTTCCCGTTACCTATTTGACCTTTATGTATTTTCCACCAAACTTCGCTGTATTTTCCCGTTACCTATTTTACCTTTATGTATTTTCCACCAAACTTCGCTGTATTTTCCCGTTACCTATTTGACCTTTATTTATTTTCCACCAAACTTCGCTGTTTTTTCCCGTTACCTATTTGACCTTTATGTATTTTCCACCAAACTTCGCTGTATTTTCCCGTTACCTATTTTACCTTTATGTATTTTCCACCAAACTTCGCTGTATTTTCCCGTTACCTATTTGACCTTTATTTATTTTCCACCAAACTTCGCTGTTTTTTCCCGTTACCTATTTTACCTTTATGTATTTTCCACCAAACTTCGCTGTATTTTCCCGTTACCTATTTGACCTTTATTTATTTTCCACCAAACTTCGCTGTATTTTCCCGTTACCTATTTGACCTTTATGTATTTTCCCCCAAACTTCGCTGTATTTTCCCGTTACCTACTTGACCTTTATGTATTTTCCCCCAAACTTCGCTGTATTTTCCCGTTACCTATTTGACCTTTATGTATTTTCCCCCAACCTTCGCTGTATTTTCCCGTTACCTATTTGACCTTTATGTATTTTCCCCCAACCTTCGCTGTATTTTCCCGTTACCTATTTGACCTTTATGTATTTTCCCCCAAACTTCGCTGTATTTTCCCGTTACCTATTTGACCTTTATGTATTTTCCACCAAACTTCGCTGTATTTTCCCGTTACCTATTTGACCTTTATGTATTTTCCACCAAACTTCGCTGTATTTTCCCGTTACCTATTTGACCTTTATGTATTTTCCCCCAACCTTCGCTGTATTTTCCCGTTACCTATTTGACCTTTATGTATTTTCCCCCAACCTTCGCTGTATTTTCCCGTTACCTATTTGACCTTTATGTATTTTCCACCAAACTTCGCTTTATTTTCCCGTTACCTATTTGACCTTTATGTATTTTCCCCCAAACTTCGCTGTATTTTCCCGTTACCTATTTGACCTTTATGTATTTTCCACCAAACTTCGCTGTATTTTCCCGTTACCTATTTGACCTTTATGTATTTTCCACCAACCTTCGCTGTATTTTCCCGTTACCTATTTGACCTTTATGTATTTTCCACCAAACTTCGCTGTATTTTCCCGTTACCTATTTGACCTTTATGTATTTTCCACCAAACTTCGCTGTATTTTCCCGTTACCTATTTGACCTTTATTTATTTTCCACCAAACTTCGCTGTTTTTTCCCGTTACCTATTTTACCTTTATGTATTTTCCACCAAACTTCGCTCTATTTTCCCGTTACCTATTTGACCTTTATGTATTTTCCACCAAACTTCGCTGTTTTTTCCCGTTACCTATTTGACCTTTATGTATTTTCCACCAAACTTCGCTGTATTTTCCCGTTACCTATTTGACCTTTATGTATTTTCCACCAAACTTCGCTGTATTTTCCCGTTACCTATTTGACCTTTATTTATTTTTCCACCAAACTTCGCTGTATTTTCCCGTTACCTATACTTGACCTTTATGTATTTTCCACCAAACTTCGCTGTATTTTCCCGTTACCTATTTGACCTTTATGTATTTTCCCCCAAACTTCGCTGTATTTTCCCGTTACCTATTTGACCTTTATGTATTTTCCACCAAACTTCGCTGTATTTTCCCGTTACCTATTTGACCTTTATGTATTTTCCCCCAAACCTCGCTGTATTTTCCCGTTACCTATTTGACCTTTATGTATTTTCCACCAAACTTCGCTGTATTTTCCCGTTACCTATTTGACCTTTATGTATTTTCCCCCAAACTTCGCTGTATTTTCCCGTTACCTATTTGACCTTTATGTATTTTCCCCCAAACTTCGCTGTATTTTCCCGTTACCTATTTGACCTTTATGTATTTTCCACCAAACTTCGCTGTATTTTCCCGTTACCTATTTGACCTTTATGTATTTTCCCGTTACCTACTTGACCTTTATGTATTTTTCCCCATACTTCGCTGTATTTTCTCAAGAATATTCTCCATTTGGTATTTCATAACGGGTTGGCCTTTAGATGTTTTTCTACTAAGCTTCCTGTAAGTTTCTCTCTGTAATGTTTCTCTTTCTTTTTTTAAACGTTTTCTCTCTTCGGCTTCGGTAAACCTCTGTAATCTCTCATCTTCCCTCCTCTTCATTAATTCCTCTCTCTCCCTAATCGCATTGGCTATAGAAGTCGTTTTCCCGGCTTTTCTACAAAAAAATACCAAAATATTTCATTTGAAAATATAAACGTGGGCTAGATTTAACTAGGAATATATTTAACTAGGAAAAGATTTAACTAGGAAAAGATTTAACTAGGAAAAGATTTAACTAGGAATAGATTTTAATGGGAATATATTTAACTTCAAAAACAGGGAACGATTTAACTAAGGGCTAGATTTAACTAGGGTTAGATTTAACTAGGAATATAATTAACTTTGGCTACATTTAACTACGGCTAGATTTAACTAGGAAAAGATTTAACTACGGCTGTATTTAAATAGGGTTAGATTTAACTAGGGAAAAATTGAACTAGGTCTAGATTTAGCAAGGGTTAGATGTAACTACGGCTAAATTTAACTAGGGCTAGATTTAACTAGGGCTGTGTTTAAATAGGGCTAGATTTAACTAGTTAGATTTAACTAGGGTTAAATTTAAATAGTGTTAGACTTAACTTTTTTTTTTCTTATACACCTCCGGTCCGGTAAATCTATATTAATAATAATTATTGGTTAACAATTAACATTAACAACATATATAAATAGCACAAAAAGAATTAGAATAGGAGCTCGCTAGGAGGGTATCGACTATTAATTAATATGGTGGGAGTTTAACTAGATGCAAGCTGCGACCATTTTGGGGCCAACGGACATTCTAGACAGTGATACCGATAAGAGCAGGGTTGATAACAGAATCGACAGATACAGGTCGAGTCTAGATCATGAAAGAGCTGGGTGTTAACACACAGTTTGTGGTGGAATCCATGTGCTGTTGCCCTGGTTACTACATGACGGTTATTCTGTTTGGTTAATTTCCAAGATAAGAGATTCGAACGCTGGACCGTTACGATACTTCTGCACTTCAAAGTTCAGTTCACGCAGTCGTCTGAATTCTTTGTATTGTTCTAGAATTTCGGTGTCTAGAGAGTTTGGGGATTTTTCGATTATATCTTCAATGAAAGTCTTTTCATTAACCCAGTGTAGTGCTAAAGTTGCGGAGGCGGATTTATGTAAACAGAGCATACGTTTTATAAACATTGATTTAATTCTATCCAGTTTAGCAGAAACGCCGTCGGCTCTCTTCCGATAACCACGACAATGAATAGGTTTAGTGAACCTATCATTATCCAGTCCTCCTATAGGATATATCTCTTCTGATATATCTTTATCGCTCCTCTTCGGAACTGATACACCTCCTGTTTCCCTGGTCTCGCTCCCCATTTCAGTGAGTTCGCCAATTCCGCTCCGTACTCCTCCCGGAACTTACCCCAGTCCATCCGCTTGTGGCAGACAAGCCCCATGAGCTGGCCCATCGCCACTGCTTCACAATGTCCTGTGCCTGCTCCGTGTTCCTCCCGGAACTTGCCCCAGTCCATCGGCGTGTGGCAGACAAGGCCCATGAGCTGGCCCATCGCCACTGCTTCACAATGTCCTAGTGTTCTCTACCACCCCCAAAGTGCCAATTTTTCTGTAGTCTTATTTTATTTTTCTTATGTTCCCCCCTGTCTGTGCTATTATCCTATCTACCTTTCTACTTCCTTCTTACTATGTACCCTACTACTGCTATGGTATGCCTACATGCTAGAGTTGAAACAGAGACCTGTTTTTCTTAATCCCGGTAAACCAGAGCCCTACCCGGATAATTATTTTGAAAAATACCGGAGACCAGAGCCGGAGATCAGAGACTTTAATTATTTTTACGCAATAATTTTTATTGTCCATTTTTATCCTTTTTTTGTCAATTTTTTTTTATTTTTTATGTCATCCAAAAGTCTAATGTTAGGTTCCATGCTACCGGTTTCTCTACTGCTGTTCTCTCAGGCTATCAGTACCAGTCAGTATATATATAGCACTATTTTGCTGTATTGTATGTACAGATGTAGGTATAAAGCAGGTATTTCTGTATTTTAGTACCGGTACCGGCACTGGTACTGCTATAGGCCTACTGTGTAGCCTACCATTTAAATACGGTAATGGTAGGCCTACCGGTTGTGCTAATAAATTTTAAATAATTGATAGGCGAAACTGGATTGCAGGATTGTGGAAAACGTGGATATACCTTTCACATAATTTAGGCCTTACTGTATTAGTTTTATAATCAATAATGGATCATGACTACTGTCTGAGTGTTACGGATAGCGGCTCCACTACTTCCAACAGCACAGAAGGCCCGCCTCTGTAACCTGCCCCTTTCCCTCAATTAGTTAAATGATCGTTTATTGTTTTGGTTAGAAAATCCCGTCTCTGTAACCTGCTCCTTTCCCTCAATTAGTTAAATGATCGTTTATTGTTTTGGTTAGAAAATCCCGTCTCTGTAACCTGCTCCTTTCCCTGATTTGGTAAAGTGACTGTTTATTGTTTTGGTTAGAAAATCCCGCCTCTGTAACCTGCTCCTTTCCCTCAATTAGTTTAAGTGATCGTTTATTGTTTTGGTTAGGAAATCCCGCCTCTGTAACCTGCTCCTTTCCCTCAATTGGTAATGTTATCGTTTATTGTTTTGGTTAGAAAATCCCGCCTCTGTAACCTGCTCCTTTCTCTCAATTGGTAATGTTATCGTTTATTGTTTTGGTTAGAAAATCCCGTCTCTGTAACCTGCTCCTTTCCCTCAATTAGTTAAATGATCGTTTATTGTTTTGGTTAGAAAATCCCGTCTCTGTAACCTGCTCCTTTCCCTGATTTGGTAAAGTGACTGTTTATTGTTTTGGTTAGAAAACTCGGCCTTAACCTGCTCCTTTCCATCAATTGGTAATTGTTTTTGGCTATAAAATGAGTGTTTTGCTACGTCATGTGGTAATCGATTATCGACAACAACCACAAACTATTAAATATAGAGTGTCTTTTTACCACAGGCGCATATGGAAATCTATCTCATAGTCTATAAATCATGGAATCATGGAATGTTTTGGCACAGGCATAGTGAAATCAACTGTCTGACAGTCCAGAAATCAGCAGTCTGACAGTTTGAAGAAATACATACATAAAAAGTGACAATAAAAGTCATTAAATGGACAACAAAAGTCATAATGCATAATTCGTAAAAAAAAAGTGACAAAAAAAGTTAAATAAATTGACATAAAAAATCACTGCCTTATTTTTATACTTACAATTTGATTAGACCCCTATAGCACAAACAGGTACACATACAGACTGAGAACTATTTTTCTATGGCTGAATTACAGTAAATCCAACCCATTTCAACCCTTACCCATTGTAAGAAAATAAGCGCACGTACAGTTTGGGGGGCTTAAATAATATTAATTTGGTTATTTGTTTATTAATTCGTTCTTATTTTGTTATTGTTAATAATATGTTACATTAATTTGTTTTGCCCCATAGGTACCGGTACTTTGTTAATTAAAGGCACTTATTTTACAATTGTTCAAATTATATACATTTCAATATACTATAAACTTAAAAAAGTAAAAAAAAGTAAATTTTCTTCGGCCGCTAGGCCAGGGATTACGCACAAAGTCTGACGACTTATTTCCAGTGCGGTCCCCCCAGAACTTTACTCCCCAGAGGAAACTCCAGTACTCATTTAGCTACCACTTAAGGATGCAAGGCAGAGATGCGCCCTGGCTGGTCCCTTTAAAGCATTCGTGCCGAAACGAAAACTGCCCTGGCCCATGTGAGGATCGAACCCACGACCTACAGGAGATGTGAATTCAATGCAACCACTACACCAAGGTGGAACCCTTAGTCATTTACGAATACTTAGTGCACAGGTATAGTACTCTACTCGCCCCATTTACAAGCCTCGTTACGCTCGTTCTCTCCATTTGGTCGTCATATTATCTATCCTATAACAAATTGAATGGAGATCAGCCCTTTCTTTCACTTTTAAACATTATGAGTGCTCAAATTAAGCGCCCTTATGCTTAAATAAGAACCATCTTTGGGTGCTAATTTAACTTAAAATTAAACGCACCTTAAATTAATTAAATAGAAGATTATAGGTACATTTATTAGAAATAGTGTAAAAGTGAATGTATAATTGTGTTGAAGTGGTGTATGAAAAATAGTTAAACTTAAAGAAATAATTAATTGTAAAAAATTTGTGAAAAATAATCTTCATTTCACATTTTGTGTTGTACAGGATCTATTTTTAAATATCTATTTCTCTGATCTCTGGGTAAAATGTCTGTTTTCAATACCCGGGAACCAGAGACCTATCCAGAGACCAAAAAATTGCCCGGAGAATCCAGAGATCAGTGACAGGTCTCTGTTTCAACTCCTCTACATACCCTTTATTTTCTTACTATCTCTTATTTTCTTACCGTTCTGCGGGGCAGTCGTGCTAGTTGCTTTGGCCGAAGGCCGTTGGGGAAAACAATAAGAGTTTTGTTGTTTCTCAATATTGATAACGCAGATGATAATAGCACGTCGGTAGTGATACAGATGTAATAGCAGATGTTACATGATGCAAACAGGTTAATTGTTAATGGCGGTGACGGTCATTAACTATGACCGGTCTGCACTGACTGAGTAACTGAATCAACTGACCGGTAAATCAGTAATGTAGGATAATATATGATTAACACACATGAATATTGATTTCACCTCTTACTTTACTTTGGCCCTCTGTACCCAATAGATGCTTTCTTATCTCTAATCACGTGCTTCCCTCCCAACTATTGGCTAATATACTAATTGTCACTTTGGCACTCCCTGTGAGTGTTTCCCCCCGCCGCTAGCCTTTACTAGCTGTGTTCTCCCTCCGAGGTGGTTTTACCTCCCACCTCTCTCTGTGGCTTTGGGGCTTGTGTCGCCCCCCCCCCCCCCCCCCCCCAATGTTGGTTATGAGACGAGATTAATATTGGTAATCTCGTATCCCCAACATATTGCTAAAATGCCACTGGTCCCATTTTCTGGTGGGTAATGAAGTGGAATTGAATCCGCTTACATTTTTGATAACTCTTCAATTATCCTTCTAAGTGCCAAAATGGGCTCCATGGTCCCACGACCTTTACGGAACCCATTCTGATTTCCACGGAGCAGCCTCTCAATGGGATCCCTGATGCGATTTAATATAATTCTATTGTATAGCTTTGCAGCAATCGAGATCAATAATTGATTTAAATAGGGAAAGATTTAACCACGGCTAGATTTAACTAGAGCTAGATTTAACTAGGAATATATTTTACTAGGAATAGATTTAACCAGGGCTAGATTGTAACTATGGCAAGATTTAACTAGGAATATAATGAACTTTACACCAACTTTACATGCACTTTACAACTCTACATTTAACTACGGCTAGATTTAACTAGGAAAAGATTTAACTAGGGCTAGATTTAACTAGGGCTAGATTTACCTAGGGTTAGATTTAACCACGGCTATATTTAACTGGGAAAAGATTTAACTAGGGCTAGATTTAACTAGGGTTAGATTTAAATAGGGTTATTTTTAACTAGGGCTGGGTTTGGTTTAACTAGTGTTAGATTTAACTGGGGCCAGGGACAGGATACGATACGATTTTTGTATTTTATCTTATTGAATTTCGTATATCAGAAATAGGTTTTCGAATTGTATAATACGAATAAAAATTTACGTATTTTCGTATTTACGCATTTTCGTATCGTTTTTATAGTGTCAATGATAACAGTAATCACGCTATTTTATTCATGTTTTTTGTAAAATGTCTCTAAATTCAATTCTCATTTGTAATAATAACAATAAATTTAATTAAATCAATAAAATAACATGAACCAATAACCTCAGCATAGTACGAATATATTTAGAATTATCTCAATACGTGTTACCTGGTAACATTATTTATAGATAGTTGGATGAGATATATTTTATTAAGGTAGCGGATCTATTTTTGTAATTAAATAATAATAAAATCAATTTCATAGATAGTCCAATGTAATTAAACGTTCTATTTTCGCTAATCCCAAATCGAAGAAATAATTAATGTTTGTCTCACTCAATGCTAAAACTGTCAATTAATGGAAAAGAGCAGGTTACAGTGATAATGATAAAAAGTAAAATTTCAAAATTAGTTAATTTAAAAAGTAATTACTTAAGAAAAAATACGATACAAATAAAGGTCAACAAATTTATTAGAAAAAAATAAACTTATCTTTGACAGTTTTGTAAGTCGTTAAATTATTATTTATAAAATGTTTGGGATACCTGTTGGGTTTTTTGTCTAGGACATTGGTATCCTCTTTATCCTCTACATCCTCAGTGTCACTGTACTCAACTACAGGCACATTCCAGGTTGCTTTCTTCTTTAATTTCGCGTACTGGCGAATTAATCGGGTTTGCTCTTTAGAGCGAGTGGTCTTCCGGTCTGTCCCTGGGAGGTACGTGAGAATATCATTAATATCTTAGTGGTTGGTTGGCATGGGCCATATGGGTGGGAGGGACGGTGGCAGTCAAGCAGTGAGTGTGTAATACGTTTAAGACTATAAAACAAAAGCTTTGTGGGATATCTAAATAGACAGCAGTTGGCAGCTACTGTATGTGTGCTATTAGGCCACATACCTCTATTATTATTATGATTATTATAGTTACGTATTACATATACTTATTAAACTTAATATCTTTGAGTGGATAAGTCACACCGTCTAAGGAATATCAGACAAGGGGAGGGAATATTAATGAAATCATTCATTCAAACTCAATCAATGCCAAATCATATCAATCATGAAACATTCGATTATAGGAGAACCGATTTGGAGTTATTATATTATAGGAACTTCAAATAGTTGGCCTTTAGTTTATTATACTAAACACGAAGATAAGGTGCTATCTAATTCTCAGAAAGAATAATTGTGTATATTAATGTATACCGGTACATCACTATTAGATATTGATAGGAAATAAAATATGACGTGTAAGTATAATATTAATTAAATAATATAATATTTAATACCGCGATAATTGTAAAGTTGTATCTCTCTATATACGGTATTTATTGTTTGTTAGGAAGCACTCAACCTCAACAGCTTATATAGTGATAATTATATATATTGAAGGGATGACAATCCCATCAAAAACGCGGAATCGTGATACCAAGATTATATTATTATAATCAAATATCAATCGTGCAGAGAAGGCTACCGGTAAATGTTGCCGTGAGTCAGTCTGTACAGCAGTACCGTAGGGCAGTCAGTATGATAATAATAAGGCCCATGTCCCACTTAGGTCCTCTTGGCGAGGGTGCGAATCCTGGTCGAGGGAACGCTACAATATCGACTGTAATTTTGTAGATAGAGTGGGGTGGGGGGGGGGGGGGGGGGGGCACAATAATATATCAATAAAATATTGAATCCAAGGAATAATCAATAAAATCAATAAAAAAAAAGCTGATCACGAGTAAAAAAGAAACTGTAACATACATAACTGTGCTATTGACTTTCGTTTATTGTTTTGGTTAGAATAGCATGCCAGTGTAACCTGCACCTTCCCCTCCATTGATAATTAACATTGATAATTTGCCGAGATGGATTTTCGAGATAGTATTTATTATTGCAAACTCAATTATTGAAGTAACAATCAACTATTTATTCTTACAGATCACGTACTTTTAAACAAATATTTGTGTTTCGACCTGCCATCATTTAATTATCAAACCACAATCGCAGGATTTCAGATGAAGATGAGATTTCTGGGCTCGCCAACTCTACTGTTGGACGACACAATTAGTTACCAAGAAGGTTAGAAATAGAAAAATTGGGCATGTCGGGGTCCTGTTAATTGACAATGTCATCGCATAATATATAATCATTTAAAACCTTATGATGAAGCTTTCGAGTAAAATAAAATAGATTTATTACTGTAAAAGTAAATTCTTCCAAATTAATTAATATTCAAGTATTAGTCAAGGTAAATGTAATATTTATTTCCTGTTTAATTATCTTTTCTGAACTCATTACAGGAATTCAACGATTAAATAATTGGTTGCTTTTCGATATGAAATATTTGTTAAACGACCAATGGGAAATCAGTCTTCAAATACAGGAGGATATAACCAATGACTGGAAAGAAGTGTGCGCTAACCCAACCAATCACAAACCGGCCTATCAATACAACTTGGAATACACGGGAAACAATAAATTTACTCTCCACAGTAAATTAACCTCCTTGTTATCACCCCCAGGTGGTGAACGAAACCAGCGATCTTACAACATACCGGTTGCCAATGACAACGAAACATATGATATCACCCAATATTCGTACCGATATCGTAACATAGGGGGTCCTAGTTATGATGTCTGTTGCTATGGAGACCAGCCTGATTATAGTGTTTACTTAAACACTGCCCCAGAGCCCTTATACACGGCCTCAGAGCCCTTATACACGGTCCCAGAGCCCTTATACACGGTTCCAGAGCCCTTATACACAGTCCCAGAGCCCGCCCACATAGCATCAGTAACAGAGGAGACAGACACACAAAGATCAGTATCTCCTGGGGATCCGGAGGTATTCGGTGTCAGTAAAGCGGAATCGTTTGAAGAGTTGTCCTCGAAGTACAAACATATAGGAACCGTTCTTGGGTTCAGTAACTGGGGTGATTGTGAGACAGCAGAAAGCTGTCTTCAGTCCCAATAGTATTAATACTACCAGTAAGGAGTAAAGCAAACATACTTGGTTCGGTAACAACAATAATAGATATTGTGTTGCGAGATATTACTGGGTGTAACACTACGCCGTTATTAGATATTGTGGTGAGAGTTATTTTATTACTGGGTGTAATGCTACACCGATAATATATATTGTGGTGCGAGTTATTAGTGGGTGTAACGCTACGCCGATAATATATATTGTGGTGCGAGTTATTACTGGGTGTAACGCTACACCGATAATATATATTGTGGTGCGAGTTATTACTGGGTGTAACGCTACGCCGATAATATATATTGTGGTGCGAGTTATTACTGGGTGTAACGCTACGCCGATAATAGATATTGTGGTGCGAGTTATTACTGGGTGTAACGCTACGCTGATAATATATATTGTGGTGCGAGTTATTACTGGGTGTAACGCTACGCCGATAATATATATTGTGGTGCGAGTTATTACTGGGTGTAACGCTACGCCGATAATATATATTGTGGTGCGAGTTATTACTAGGTGTAATGCTACACCGATAATATATATTGTGGTGCGAGTTATTACTGGGTGTAACGCTACGCCGATAATATATATTGTGGTGCGAGTTATTACTGGGTGTAACGCTACGCCGATAATAGATATTGTGGTGCGAGTTATTACTGGGTGTAACGCTACGCCGATAATATATATTGTGGTGCGAGTTATTACTGGGTGTAACGCTACGTCGATAATATATATTGTGGTGCGAGTTATTACTGGGTGTAACGCTACGCCGATAATATATATTGTGGTGCGAGTTATTACTGGGTGTAACGCTACACCGATAATAGATATTGTGGTGTGAGTTATTACTGGGTGTAACGCTACGCCGATAATATATATTGTGGTGCGAGTTATTACTGGGTGTAACGCTATGCCGATAATAGATATTGTGGTGCGAGTTATTACTGGGTGTAATGCTACACCGATAATATATATTGTGGTGCGAGTTATTACTGGGTGTAACGCTACGCCGATAATATATATTGTGGTGCGAGTTATTACTGGGTGTAACGCTACGCCGATAATATATATTGTGGTGCGAGTTATTACTGGGTGTAACGCTACGCCGATAATATATATTGTGGTGCGAGTTATTACTGGGTGTAATGCTACACCGATAATATATATTGTGGTGCGAGTTATTACTGGGTGTAACGCTACGCCGATAATATATATTGCGGTGCGAATTATTACTGGGTGTAATGCTACACCGATAATATATATTGTGGTGCGAGTTATTACTGGGTGTAACGCTACGCCGATAATATATATTGTGGTGCGAGTTATTACTGGGTGTAACGCTACGCCGATAATAGATATTGTGGTGCGAGTTATTACTGGGTGTAATGCTACACCGATAATATATATTGTGGTGCGAGTTATTACTGGGTGTAACGCTACGCCGATAATAGATATTGTGGTGCGAGTTATTACTGGGTGTAACGCTATACCGATAATATATATTGTGGTGCGAGTTATTACTGGGTGTAACGCTACGCCGATAATATATATTGTGGTGCGAGTTATTACTGGGTGTAACGCTACGCCGATAATATATATTGTGGTGCGAGTTATTACTGGGTGTAACGCTACGCCGATAATATATATTGTGGTGCGAGTTATTACTGGGTGTAATGCTACGCCGATAATATATATTGTGGTGCGAGTTATTACTGGGTGTAACGCTACGCCGATAATATATATTGTGGTGCGAGTTATTACTGGGTGTAACGCTACGCCGATAATATATATTGTGGTGCGAGTTATTACTGGGTGTAACGCTACGCCGATAATATATATTGTGGTGCGAGTTATTACTGGGTGTAACGCTACACCGATAATATATATTGTGGTGCGAGTTATTACTGGGTGTAACGCTACACCGATAATATATTGTTGGGGTTCCCGAAGGATTGATAAAGAGTTTTTAGTATAAGATGTCGAATATAATAAACAATAATCTTATAGTATATTTAATATATAAACAGAGCTATTCCTACAGTATAAGTATACATATTGGCAATATTATTGAAAGTTTTACGACAACAAAAAACAACAACAATAACTATGAATATCAAAAGAGTAAATGGTAAAGAGTAAACCTCAATAGATAAATCAGCTGTTAATTAATGTAACAATGTGACAAATATAATACTTCAAAGTAAGCCTATGTATAATGGTAAATTGCCAACTAATAATCATGATAATATAATGTTTAGAAAAACTATGGGAAGAATGTTAATAAAAGCTAATATAAATCTCCAACATCTCCCCACCATGAATATGTAATATTCATACATGAGTTTGATAATAAGCTAAAATAATTATATTCCACTATGTAATGGTATTTTATAATTATGCTGTATAAACTATTAAATATATCAATCAATATTAATAACAAACATGTCTAAGTAGGTAGTGCATTTGGTTCTGAGTTCAACATTTTTAGTACTAATCCACCTGTTTTTTATGATTGAACTTCAAGTGGATATAGTAAACTTATTGGTCGCTGTATAATATGGTTTCCGACCTTTTTTAGTCCTACTGTGACATCAGCTGCACGGACACGCTCATCTCGGCCATGGATAAGTTTTGCTATCCGACCAAACTTCCAGAAAGCACGAGGTTTATGAGCTTGATGTATAATCACAATATCTCCAATCTTGATATTGGATTTGTTGTCTTTAGTGTTAGTCCAATGTTGACTTTTCATGAAACAAAGATAGTCATCTAACCAAGATTTCCAAAATTGAGCTATCAAACTCTTCCGTAGTTTGTAAGATTGTCTAAGACTGTTTTGAGTTGCTCTCAATTGTTCAGATACTTCAGTCTCATCAGGTAATGAACCTAGGCGACGGCCACAAAGAAGATGATTTGGAGTTAATATGTCAACGTTATCTTCAGTGTCGACATAGGTAAGTGGTCTTGAATTGAGAACTCCTTCGACTTCTACGAGGATTGTTCTCAGAGCATCAGATGACAATATGGCACGTCCAATGACTTTGCGGAGACATTTCTTGGTTGACTGAACAAGCCTTTCCCACAGGCCTCCCCACCATGGGGCTAAAGCCACATTAAATTGCCAAGTTATTCTATTTTGGCAACAATATGTTATGACTTCAGGTGATTTCACGATTTGTTTATAGAGTTTCTTTAATTCTCGCGATGCTCTTTTAAACGTGGCACCATTGTCAGACAAGATGCGAATTGGGACTCCTCTTCGAGCTATGAATTGCCTCAACGAATTTATGAATGTTTCACTTGTGAGATCGTTAAGTAAATCCAGATGAATTGCTCTTGTGCTGGGGCATGTATAAAGGCAAATGTAAACCTTCAACGTACTGTCAGTAGACACTTCTGACTTTACATAAAGTGGACCAGCCATGTCAATTCCAACATTGGCGAATGGATAGGACTGATCAACACGAAATGGAGGAAGGGGTGGAGCTTGAGGTAGTCTGTAAGGGTATCCTTGTATCCTTCTACAAGGTACGCAGCGATGCAAAATTGACTTAACACGTTGTCTACCCTGTGGTATCCAGAAACGTGTCCGTAGTTGTATTAGAGTATCTTGAACACCACTATGAATAACTTGATTGTGGGCATCACTGATGATTAATGAGCTAAGGTGTGAATTTTTGGGCAAAATAATAGGAAATATCTGATCATATTTCAATTGAGCATTTTGAAGACGAGTTTCATACCGCAGAATATCATCTTTATCCAAGAATAACTTTAGACTATTTAGAAGAGATGGACATTTCCCTTCTTTTGATTTCATGTAGATTAGTTCAGTCTTAAATTCGATAGATTGCGTTTCTCGAATCCAAAGTTTCTCGGAAGATCGAATTTCAGATGTGGTTATTGGGCCATATGTTTCTTTAGTATTACCTTTAATCTTTGACTTCAAATTATTAATGAATCGAATTACATAGCATGTACAGCGAAGTAGTTTCATGTAAGAGTTGAACTTCTCTGAATTTATCACTGAATTAATTGATGGTTTTGTTGGTTCTATAATATATATATATATATCTGACTTCCAGAACGCACTTAGCCGAGGTGTCGAACACGCCTGCAAGTACATCACTTATTTTCGATAAATGGTTTGAACTCCTTGGTTGTATTGCGAATCCAACAAATTACATTTTGAGAGTCAGACCAACAAAAAAACTTAGGCGTGAGTTTGAGTGGTAGCAAAGAATCAAGAACTGTGTTTAGCAAGCGAGCTGCCAAAACTGCAGCCAATAGTTCTAGACGGGGCATTGATGGGGGCTTAGATGAAGACTTCGATGAAGATTGTTCCTTCAAAGGTGCGACACGAGACTTTGCAACCACTAGTGTAGATTGGGGGGTTTGATTTGGTTTCCGCAGACACAAGTAAATACATGCTGCATATGCCTTTTTAGATGCATCCCCGAATGCATGTAACTCTCCATACTCTACTAAATGAGAAACAAATGCATTTGAATCTGGAAAGTAAATCCTTGGAATGGTAATATCATTTAATGATGCAAGGTTATAAATGAAAGATTTCCACCTTTTGTTTAAATCTGGTGACAATACACTGTCCCAGTTGAATCCAATAAGTTCTTGAAATAATACCTTTAACTGGGTGACAATGGGACTAAAAAAACCCATTGGATCAAAGATGCGGCCAGTTATCTTGAGTATACTACGTTTAGTAGGTGGGAGTGTGTCAATTAACTGAAGGATATTTCTAAATGAGTATTTGAAATCATCTTGCATTGGTGACCACTCAATGCCTAATACCTTTATGTAGCGAGTGTCAGTGTTCATTTGATTGAGTGTAAACGAATGGGAGGAAAGTGAATTTGTTGTGACTTGAGGTGGCTTGTGGACGCTATCAATCGATTGTTCACACTCATGTATAATGTGTTTTGCTGGGAGAGAATTTGATTCCCAGGACCTAAGATTAAATCCACCTCTCAAGAGCATAGTCTTTGTATAATAATACAATGATAATATTTCGTTGACTGTGTCTGCCCCTGTTTGCAAGTTGTCGACATACAAATCATTGCCTAGTACATTGATTGCAGTACTAGTAGCATCATTGACATGTGGTGATTTGTTTTCCTCAGATAAATGATGACTAACAGTACCATGTAATAAGAAAGGGGATGGGTTTAATCCAAATGGAACTCTGCACCACCGATAAACCTTGACAGTATCATTGGCTTGATCTAAAGGATTCTGCATCCATAAAAACCTTAAAGCATCACGATGTTCAGAGTTTACTGAAACCATAAGAAAAGCTTTTTCAATATCTGCCAACAGCACATACTGATACAAGCGAAAGCGAATCATAATCGAAACAATATTTGATACCAGAGAAGGGCCAGTATACAATGTGTCATTGAGTGATAAATCTTGTTTTGAGTCTCTGGCACTACCATCAAATACTATTCGCAGCTTTGTTGTGTTGTGATCTTCCCTTATAACGCAATGATGAGGGATATAATGAGTGATGCCACATGATTCACTTGGGTCATTAACTTCTTCAATAAAACCGCGTTTACAGTAGTCACTCAGAACTTCACTGTAACGATGATAAAGTGTGGGGTTGCGTAAGAAACGTTTAACCAATGATTGGAGACGTCCAAGTGAAAGTGAGTAATGATTTTGAAGTGGCGCTACATTGTCTTTCCATGGCAAGTTTACTGAGTATCGCCCATTTTCAAACATGATTTCCTTACAAAAATTGTTATGAACATGATCAGGAGTTGAAACTCCAGCTGATTCCAATTCCCAAAATGTCTTGAGAATCTTTGTTAATTCTCTTGTACAATCACAGGTATCATTGCTAGCAACTAAGGCTGTATTTTCTGTCGACATATTTTCGGATTCTTCTATTGGTCCTGTTAACAACCAACCAAAGACAGATTTTGTAGCAACAGGCTGATCACTTAGATGCCCCTTGCGGACATTTCCAGCATCAACAAGATTGTTGTACAAATCTGCCCCAATAAGAACACCAATCTCTTTATGCGAACTGCGAAAGTCATCTGCAAGGTTTAGGTTGCGAAGATGACTGTATTGTTGTGTTTGGCACTCCTGCGGACCAAATGGAAGGCAAATAAATGGAACAGCTGTGGCCTCTACCACAATATTTGCTGTCCCTTTTATTAAATTGAACTTAACTAAATTGCATTCAATTCTTTTCGGCATCCTTGACAAAAATGAACTAACGTGAATGAAACCCTTTCCAACTACTTCAAGATCAAGTTCGTTGCAGACTTTATCTGTAATATAACTTCGATGTGACCCTTTATCAAATAGAACACGAACATGAAGCTCCCTTTTATTCTTGGGATTGTAACATTTAAGTGTTGCTGTTTCCAATAAATTGAAACAGTTGTTTGAGTGGCGTGCTCTTGTTCATTGAACATATGTGATTGTCGAGTTATCGACGTTTGTGTTGTCTCACAAACTACCATATTGACAACACCTTGACTAGGGTAGGCAATTGCCCTTGAATTTATTTGTGAGACTTGTGATTGTGGTTGAGCACTTAATGATGCCGAATTGTGATTCAACTGCATTGCTGTGTCCGACATTCCAGTTGTCGAACTCGAATTGCTATGGACAATGGCAGCATTACTGACTGACTTGCCATTGTTTGCCGTGTAACAAATGCTTGAATGATGCCCTTTGCGTTTGCAACTGAAACACTGTTTATCTGCCTTGGGACAATTTGGTTTGAAATGGTTTTTGGATAAACAAATGAAACAACATTTTTCACTAGTGAGTTTTTCTCGCCTAGATTTGACATCTCTTATTGAATTGCATGATGAAGAATAATGATTGCCATTGCAAAATATGCAACTTATTTTGGGCTTTATAGCAACAAGTGCAGCAGTTGTTGGAACCATAGAAGAAACAGATGTGGATTTCCGTTGCTTAAAATTATCGTAAGTAGTATTGGTTGCCAGTTTGTGTTGAGCATGAGTCTTCAATTCTAACTCACACAGTGTCCTAGTTTGTAATTCTGTCTGCATGTACTCTAGAAGCCGCTCAATGCCGATTGTATTGAAGTTTGGTTTCTTTCGCATTATCAACCTGAATTCTATTGGAAGTTTACTCATTACAACAGGTTTGAGCAAGACTTCATAGCTAGTTGGGTTCACATTAAGTGATTCCAATTGTCTAATGGTGGACTTATATTTGTCATGCAGTAATTGTACTTCTTTCATGTTCATTGTGGAGACTGGCTGATAAGTTAAAAATATTTCCATGAGTTTGTAAGAAATTGCTTCTGCATTACCAAAACGTGATTCTAAAATGTCCCATACGTGCGAATAATTTGCTGCGTTCAAAGGAATCCCAGCAATAGACTCTTTGGCTGCGCCATGAAGTTGTCCTAACAAAATTACAAATTTATCAACGCTGGAAATTTTGGGATTATTGTGAACGGAACTCTGAAATGTATCACGAAATTCTATCCATTGCAATAGATCACCTGAGAATTTTGGTAATGTGCCGGTTGATAGTGTTGTGTGTGCCCGGAATTGTGATGAATCTAATGGGTTATAATGACTACTATCAAGAGATTGTGATGATATATTTACTGCCGTTGTAGATTTAATGGACTCAAGAAATTTTTCTATCTTTTTTATTGCGTGACTTCCCTCATATTGACGGCTTTCACATTCTATAACATCCTTTTCAATAGTATCTGGTGAAATATAACTTTGATAATCCTCATCCTTTTCCTTTAACCAATTTAAAACATCAAAAATGTTATCACGCAACACCTCTAGTTCTATAGGATCCTTCTCAGTCACTAACAATAGTGTATTAGTTTGTGAAATTAATCTAGTTAAATATCCCCGTTTCCCTGCACGTTGTGACTTTAATTGCTCCATACAGTATTTATATTTTGTTGATCCAATAATTTGATTTTGAGAAAATTTGATTTTAGGCTACGAATTTAAATCCCTATACAAATATTGTAACTATAAATTGTGCAATTAATCAATACTGTCAAAATATTAAACACGATATCAAATAAATACAGTATTTATATAAGATACAAGAAAATGATCAGTTAAATCTTGTTACAATAATAGTTACTTTGGTTCGATCTTACCGCAATGTCCGAGGTAATTTGAGTTCAACTGAAGGCGATAACAATACAGATGCTGCTTCTTGAGTGAATTGATCAAAGCGAGTTATTGTGTAAATGTTCACAACTTGAAGAAATCAACATCGAAACATTGTTGTCTCGTTGAATGAAATACCGTAGGATAGTCTGTTTCTCTCTGAAGGCTCCACTTGTTGGGGTTCCCGAAGGATTGATAAAGAGTTTTTAGTATAAGATGTCGAATATAATAAACAATAATCTTATAGTATATTTAATATATAAACAGAGCTATTCCTACAGTATAAGTATACATATTGGCAATATTATTGAAAGTTTTACGACAACAAAAAACAACAACAATAACTATGAATATCAAAAGAGTAAATGGTAAAGAGTAAACCTCAATAGATAAATCAGCTGTTAATTAATGTAACAATGTGACAAATATAATACTTCAAAGTAAGCCTATCTATAATGGTAAATTGCCAACTAATAATCATGATAATATAATGTTTAGAAAAACTATGGGAAGAATGTTAATAAAAGCTAATATAAATCTCCAACATATATATTGTGGTGCGAGTTATTACTGGGTGTAACGCTACACCGATAATATATATTGTGGTGTGAGTTATTACTGGGTGTAACGCTACACCGATAATATATATTGTGGTGCGAGTTATTACTGGGTGTAACGCTATGCCGATAATAGATATTGTGGTGCGAGTTATTACTGGGTGTAACGCTACTCCGATAATATATATTGTGGTGCGAGTTATTAATGGGTGTAACGCTACGCCGATAATAGATATTGTGGTGTGAGTTATTACTGGGTGTAACGCTACGCCGATAATATATATTGTGGTGCGAGTTATTACTGGGTGTAACGCGACGCCGATAATAGATATTGTGGTGCGAGTTATTACTGTGTGTAACGCTACGCTGATAATATATATTGTGGTGCGAGTTATTACTGGGTGTAACGCTACGCCGATAATAGATATTGTGGTGCGAGTTATTACTGGGTGTAACGCTACGCCGATAATAGATATTGTGGTGCGAGTTATTACTGGGTGTAACGCTACGCCGATAATAGATATTGTGGTGCGAGTTATTACTGGGTGTAACGCTACGCTGATAATATATATTGTGGTGCGAGTTATTACTGGGTGTAACGCTACGCCGATAATATATATTGTGGTGCGAGTTATTACTGGGTGTAACGCTACGCCGATAATAGATATTGTGGTGCGAGTTATTACTGGGTGTAACGCTATGCCGATAATATATATTGTGGTGCGAGTTATTACTGGGTGTAACGCTACGCCGATAATAGATATTGTGGTGCGAGTTATTACTGGGTGTAACGCTACACCGATAATATATATTGTGGTGCGAGTTATTACTGGGTGTAATGCTACACCGATAATATATATTGTGGTGCGAGTTATTACTGGGTGTAACGCTACGCCGATAATAGATATTGTGGTGCGAGTTATTACTGGGTGTAACGCTACGCTGATAATATATATTGTGGTGCGAGTTATTACTGGGTGTAACGCTACGCCGATAATATATATTGTGGTGCGAGTTATTACTGGGTGTAACGCTACGCCGATAATAGATATTGTGGTGCGAGTTATTACTGGGTGTAACGCTATGCCGATAATATATATTGTGGTGCGAGTTATTACTGGGTGTAACGCTACGCTGATAATAGATATTGTGGTGCGAGTTATTACTGGGTGTAACGCTACGCCGATAATATATATTGTGGTGCGAGTTATTACTGGGTGGAACGCTACGCCGATAATAGATATTGTGGTGCGAGTTATTACTGGGTGTAACGCTACGCCGATAATATATATTGTGGTGCGAGTTATTACTGGGTGTAACGCTACGCCGATAATAAATATTGTGGTGCGAGTTATTACTGGGTGTAACGCTACGCCGATAATATATATTGTGGTGCGAGTTATTACTGGGTGGAACGCTACGCCGATAATAGATATTGTGGTGCGAGTTATTACTGGGTGTAACGCTACGCCGATAATAGATATTGTGGTGCGAGTTATTACTGGGTGTAACGCTACGCCGATAATATATATTGTGGTGCGAGTTATTACTGGGTGGAACGCTACGCCGATAATAGATATTGTGGTGCGAGTTATTACTGGGTGTAACGCTACGCCGATAATAGATATTGTGGTGCGAGTTATTACTGGGTGTAACGCTACGCCGATAATATATATTGTGGTGCGAGTTATTACTGGGTGTAACGCTACGCCGATAATAGATATTGTGGTGCGAGTTATTACTGGGTGTAACGCTACGCTGATAATATATATTGTGGTGCGAGTTATTACTGGGTGTAATGCTACGCTGATAAAAATATATTGTGGTGCGAGTTATTACTGGGTGTAACGCTACGCCAATGGACGAAAACTGACAATAGTTATAAGGGGCAGGATGCGATGTTATTCTATGGCGAGTTATTCTAACCAAAACAATAAACGAGATGTTGTCAATAAATGACGGTTGCCGACAGCTGATTATTGACGTAGAGTTTACACTCCATTTTCTTGGCGTTTACCCCCCCCCCCCCCCCCCCCTCCCTCATGTGATACATTTATGTTGCTAATAGGTATAGATTGGTTTATCAATATCTGTTTATTTATAAATATATTATGAAATTTAACACAATGATCTGTGATCTTTTACTTTGAAACAACCCAAACCATTTTGTTCGAAAAATATGGCACTTTTTGAGCAGGTAGTTATTAAGGATCTGTATGGGTTGTAGTTCTAGGCCCATGTGTTTGGCTCAATAGACCTAGATATGTTTGTGGTGAAAAATCACTCGACGTGTCTCCACATGAAAGCCCTACTACCAAACTACAAAAATTAATGATTTTATTTTCCATTTTGTAAATTTTCGAAATTAAACTTTCATTGGGGGTAATGGTCTCCTTAATTAGATTGTTAGTAAGATTATGTAAGAAATGTAAGATTGTGTGGTCCATTCCACGAGAAGTGGTCCCAGGGGAAAAAATATTTTTTCCTTCCTATCATGTCATTGCTGCATATCTTATAATATACATAGAAGATCAAATTTTCTAGAACACTGATTGATTCTTAGTCATTCCATGTTATATTGAAAATATTTGACTTCAAAGTTTGCCCTAATATTGCAGTTATCATAATAAAAATTGCACTTATTATGAATTTGGCTGGAAATGATAAAAAAATTCATGTTTACTAAAACTTTTCTTGTCATTACATAAGTGTTAAAGTCTAATGTAAGGAAAAAATATCCAAAATGTAATTCTGGATAATATAGTTGTGACCAAATTGCGAATGAAATGTTACTTTTCGTTTGTAACACACGTAACATAATATAACTAAAAGTTTTAATTTCTAGGCTTTCACTACATTTGGAAAGCCATGGTTAAGCATACAAAGCAAGAATGTTATGTGCTCTAAAATGCCACAAAGAGTAAAGTATGCGAATAATCCAGTTCAACTTACAAGACAATTAAAAAATGTAACACACGTAACATGTTACGTGTGTTACATGTATGAATTTCAAAGTTATATATTTAATTACAAAATAATTCAATGATATAATAATATCAATTAGAAATTATATACCATTCATTAAGGGGGATTCACACTGGATAAGAATGAGTCATGCCTAGTCATGAAACTTGAGTACAGACAGCTACCCAATGAAAAAAGAGTACAGCGTAATAAAAACGGAAATCTTTCTCTTTTGATTGGTTATACTTAAGTTTCATGACTGGTCACGAGTCATTCTTACCTCCAGTGCGAATCCCCCTTAATGAATGGTATATAATTTATAATTGATGTTATTATATCTCATTGAATTATTTGTAAATAAATATATGTTACGTGTGTTACATTTTTTAATGATCTGGTAAGTTGTACTGGATTATTCACATACTTTACTCTTTGTGGCATTTTAGAGCACATAACAGTCTTACTTTGTATGCTTAACCATACCATGGCTTACCAAATGTAGTGAAAGCTTAGAAATTGAAACTTTTAGTTATATTATATATGTTACGTGTGTTACAAACGAAAAGTAACATTTCATTCGCCAAGTTGGTCACAACTATATATATCCAGAATTACATTTTGGATGTTTTTCTTCACATTAGGCATTAATACTTATATAATGAAAAGACCAATTTTAGTAAACATCAATTTCTTATCATTTTGAGCCAAATTCAAAAGATGGGCAATTTTCATTGTGATAACTGCAATATTAGGGAAAACTTTGAAGTCAAATATTTTCAATATAACATGGAATGACCAAAAAAACAATCACTGTTCTAGAAAATTTGATCTTCTATGTTTTATTATATAAAACATATATTTGTATACAATATGAATGAACATAATTTAATTTGCAAATGAAGTAGTGGTCTTAAATGTAACACATGTAACGTAACACACGTAACTACTACTTTAGTCAGAATTGGTTTTATTCCTTGCAACTATGTTATTTATCATTTTAGATATCTAATTATATCGGATAGTCACTGCTCTGAATTACTAATACTCTTGATTTTCATGAAATTTAACTTACATTATTTGTCCAATTTTGGGTGCATTTCATGTGTAACACACATAAAACACTTTTTTAAATGCTTACTGAGAATCTAATATTTACTTTTGTTCAATAATATTTCACACACACAACATGGAATAACCAAACAATTATACAGAAACTATAAGTTAATGTTTGTGAAGTGTTTTCTAATAAAATTTGCATGATGAACTTCAAAAATCGCATGAGGATGAAACACACGTAACATGGAATGGACCATGTAAGGAATAGTATATACAGTATATTAATTAAATTATTTTCGATTACAGGTAAGGCATGCATTAGTAGAAACCACAATTTTAGAATTGCAAATAATTAAAATAGATTGAGAACATTTCGCAGATATCATCTACTTCTTTGAAAGTTAACAACGTTATGGCATTTAAGTTGTGTACACGAACCATGTAGTTGTGAGAATGGGCGGAATAGATAAGTTAAACTGACCTGAGTTCCGAGAAGCAGACTAAATTGTTATAACCGGTTGTGTGAACGGAGTACAACCGGAGTGAACGGATGTGTGAGCGGACTGGAAAGTTGGGTGAGAGGATATAAAGTTGTGTCAGAAAACTATAAAGTTGTGTGAACGGCTATAAAGTTTGGTGAGCGTACTAGAAAGTTGTGTGAGTGGACTATAAAGTTGGGTAAGAGGACCATAATAACGTGGTGAGAAAACTAAAAAGTTGTGTAAACGGCTATAAAAAAATATAAAGTTATGTAAGATAGTGTTGCAACGGGATCCCGGCCCCGAAAATCGGGATCCCGATGGAAAATCCTGATCCCATTCCGATCCCGATGGAAAAATATCGGGATTTTTCGGGATTTTTCTGAATTTATATGCCGTGCAGCATAAAATTTGTAAAATTGTAAAAAAATATAGAATTTTTGCCACAAACATAAACAAATTTTTTGTCAAAAACAAAAATTTTAGAGGATTTTCATTGGATGATTGATAGGGATGTGAGTCAAGAAATGTAAGGAAATTTCCGAAAATTTCCTATTTTATTAATTTATTATAAAAAGTTTACTTTTAATAGTAAATATTTACAGAAATAACCTCATATTAATAATTGGATAAAATAGTAATAATACGATTTGAACTAAAAAAAGATGAGTGACTTTGTGTTTTGTCAATTTCATTATTAACTGGATGTTTTATATTGAACGCAATTTCGGATATTGATACATTTTCAATTTTAAATCTTTCACAATTTTACCTCCTGCTATTTTCTCAGTTTTATAAACATTCTGAATCTGAAAACACATAGGAAAACACAAGTAGAGTAAACAATGGAAACAAGGGATTCCTACTTAGTTATGTTGAGGTGGTTCGTTGTCTTGGCTCTTGTGGTCGCAACTACGCTGCTGTCTTAATGCAGAATGCCATATCTCAAAATTTTATGAAAATTTTTTTATTGTACACACCGGCCTAATTAAGGCGCTCTATCAAATGAAACCAAGTTAAATAAATACAAATAGATATGGGTCTTCCCCAACGGTAAAAAATAATTTAATTAATTTAAGTGAGTACTTTCTGGCCTAGGCCATTCTTCAGACTCTATATAAACTGAAACACTAAACCGAACTGTAAAACTACACTGCACAACAGTAAATAACAAAGTTAGCGGTACCTCTATAAAGTATGTATTAGGATAAGGCACATAGTGGGGCGAGCACAAATAGGTGGTACTATATAATTGCATATATTATTAGACGGGTATAGCGAAAAATCATAAAAAAATTGAGATATAAAAATTTCTATCTATTCACACTATTATAAATCGGTGGTTTAACAATTTCTAACTATTTACACTAAGGAATTACAAATCGATGGGTTAATAGTACATATTAAAATTGTGTTTTATTTACATATAATATTTACAACTATATTACACAAAGATCCAATAGACAGCACTACTGCACTTATAACGCTGGTAATATTTTATTTAATGGGGGCCTATAACTATTAATCAGGTAACTTTCAACACATAAGCGTTGAAGGTCGTCTCTACATTCCTTAAAAGCTACAACTTTAAGGTTGTCTAATGTACACCGGTAAAAGTGTTCCAGTAAAAGTGTTCCAGTAAAAGTGTTCCAGTAAAAGTGTTCCAGTAAAAGTGTTCCAGTAAAAGTGTTCCAGTAAAAGTGTTCCAGTAAAAGTTGTTCTGGTTCCGGACAAGTGGAATATTCCACTTGTATAACAAACATGTATAACATGTATAAATTACTCAAAACACGATTTTTGGAGATAGGGTACTTTGCCTTAAGACGGCAGTACGGGTGAAGTATACTTTTCCGGAAATTTCCTTGAAAAATCGTATTTCCGGAAAACTTACATCCCTAATGATTGATGAAGGATAGATTGATTTACATGATTTATATCTGATTTCTGAATAGAAAATTTATGTCTGAAATTCATTCATTAAATAGATACATGAAATGCCTATACTATTATAAATAATAGAAAACGTGTTGCTTTTTATTGAATATGATAATATTTATATGCGTATGAAATGAAATACGTACGTGGGATTACTATGTCTTTGAACCATTTGAAAAAAAAAAGGCAGTAGACATTTTTACATATCCAGGCATTTTATAGTACATGAGCTTTCTCGAAAGACTTTTAACTCCTATAGATGGAGACCAGGGCAGGGCATTTAAAGTTTGTGTTGAGTTGGTCCGCAATAAAATTAAAAATACCTATCCCGAAAATCGGGATCCAGACAGTTGCAATCCCGATCTCGAATCCCAAAAATTGTGGATCCCGATCCCGTTGTAACACTAATGTAAGAGGAATATAAAGTTAGGTGAGAGGAATATAAAGTTTTGTGAGAGGACTAGAAAGTTGTATGAGAGGACCACAAACTTGTGTGAGAAAACTATAAAGTTGTGTGAACTGTTATAAAGTTTTGTAAGAGGACTAGAAAGTTGTATGAGAGGACTATAAAGTTGGGTGAGAGGACCATAAACTTGTGTGAGAAAACTATAAAGTTGTGTGAGCGGACTATAAAGTTGTGTGAGCGGACTATAAAGTTGTGTGAGCGGACTATAAAGTTGTGTGAGCGGACTATAAAGTTGTGTGAGCGGACTATAAAGTTGTGTGAGCGGACTATAAAGTTGTGTCAGCGGCTATAAAGTTTGGTGAGCGGACTATAAAGTTGTGTGAGCGGACTATAAAGTTGTGTGAGCGGCTATAAAGTTGTGTGAGCGGACTATAAAGTTGTGTGAGCGGACTATAAAGTTGTGTGAGCGGACTATAAAGTTGGGTGAGAGGACCATAAACTTGTGTGAGAAAACTATGAAGTTGTGTGAGCGGACTATAAAGTTGTGTGAGCGGCTATAAAGATGTGTGAGCGGACTATAAAGTTGTGTGAGCGGACTATAAAGTTGTGTGAGCGGACTATAAAGTTGTGTGAGCGGACTATAAAGTTGTGTGAGCGGACTATAAAGTTGTGTGAGCGGACTATAAAGTTGTGTGAGCGGACTATAAAGTTGTGTGAGCGGATATAAAGTTTGGTGAGCGGATATAAAGTTTGGTGAGCGGACTATAAAGTTGTGTCAGCGGCTATAAAGTTGTGTGAGCGGACTATAAAGTTGTGTGAGCGGACTATAAAGTTGTGTGAGCGGACTATAAAGTTGTGTGAGCGGACTATAAAGTTGTGTGAGCGGATATAAAGTTTGGTGAGCGGATATAAAGTTTGGTGAGCGGACTATAAAGTTGTGTGAACGGACTATAAAGTTGTGTGAGCGGACTATAAAGTTGTGTGAGCGGACTATAAAGTTGTGTCAGCGGCTATAAAGTTGTGTGAGCGGACTATAAAGTTGTGTGAGCGGACTATAAAGTTGTGTGAGCGGACTATAAAGTTGTGTGAACGGCTATAAAGTTGTGTGAGCGGACTATAAAGTTGTGTGAGCGGCTATAAAGTTGTGTGAGCGGACTATAAAGTTATGTGAGCGGACTATAAAGTTGTGTGAGCGGACTATAAAGTTGTGTGAGCGGCTATAAAGTTTGGTGAGCGGACTATAAAGTTGTGTAAGCGGACTATAAAGTTGTGTGAGCGGACTATAAAGTTGTGTGAGCGGACTATAAAGTTGTGTGAGCGGACTATAAAGTTGTGTGAACGGCTATAAAGTTTGGTGAGCGGACTATAAAGTTGTGTGAGCGGACTATAAAGTTGTGTGAGCGGACTATAAAGTTGTGTGAGCGGACTATAAAGTTGTGTGAGCGGACTATAAAGTTGTGTGAGCGGACTATAAAGTTGTGTCAGCGGCTATAAAGTTGTGTGAGCGGACTATAAAGTTGTGTGAGTGGACTATAAAGTTGTGTGAGCGGACTATAAAGTTATGTGAGCGGACTATAAAGTTGTGTGAGCGGACTATAAAGTTGTGTGAACGGCTATAAAGTTTGGTGAGCGGACTATAAAGTTGTGTGAGCGGCTATAAAGTTTGGTGAGCGGACTATAAAGTTTGGTGAGCGGACTATAAAGTTGTGTAAGCGGACTATAAAGTTGTGTGAGCGGACTATAAAGTTGTGTGAGCGGACTATAAAGTTGTGTGAGCGGACTATAAAGTTGTGTGAACGGCTATAAAGTTGTGTGAGCGGACTATAAAGTTGTGTGAGCGGCTATAAAGTTGTGTGAGCGGACTATAAAGTTATGTGAGCGGACTATAAAGTTGTGTGAGCGGACTATAAAGTTGTGTGAGCGGCTATAAAGTTTGGTGAGCGGACTATAAAGTTGTGTAAGCGGACTATAAAGTTGTGTGAGCGGACTATAAAGTTGTGTGAGCGGATTATAAAGTTGTGTGAGCGGACTATAAAGTTGTGTAAACGACTATGAACGTATTCTTTTGAAATAATATGAAACAGTTCAATTTATAAAATATCAATTAATAGGTAATAATTGTTTGAATATTGCACACCTAACTAGAAGTATAAATAACATGTTTACACGCCTGTAATAATTATACAGCTCAGGTTGTCCTTCAAAATTTGGTACAATTATATATATATAAAAACATTAAGCCCCCCCCCCCCCCCCCCCACACCCTGATATATTATTGCTTGTGACAATATGATGATTTTGTTTCCAGTAAACATCTCAACTTATTTCATTATTTCTTCGTTCAGCATAATTTCACATTATTATAAGAAATCATATCAAACTTTACGGGACACCGTGTATATTTATATGGATTCATTAATAATATAAAAGTTTGAGTTGGTTTTTAGATATATATTTATAAACATTGCGTCACCGCTGAGCTGAGTGAAACTGCAAGTATTCAAACAAACCGCAGTAAATCAGTTTGGTTTCATTGTCAACATGTTATATTCCTTAAAATACTTATGAATAGTATCGGCGATAGAGTCGGGGGTGTCAGTCTTGGTAAAGTAGCACCTAAACTTCCCGTCTGGCCCCATTAGGTAGGTTACTATACTGTGGTCCAATATATAGTCGCCTCTATTATCCTTCTCTCCAGCACTGTAATAAATCCTATAGGTCTTAGTGACTTTATTGATTTCCTCTTTATTTCCCGTCAACCCGATGAATCTCGGGTGGAACTCGTGTACGTATTTACCAATCTCTTCCGCGCTATCTCTGGCAGGGTCGACGGTTACAAACAGAGGAACGAGTTTGGAGTATAGTTCCGCGCCGAAAACGTTCCCAACTACGTTGAGGGTGGCGGCTATCTTCTCGAGTTCCTCAGGACAAACATCGGGGCAGTTAGTGAACCCGAAGTAGACGAGAAGCCACTTGCCGAGGAAGTCCTTGTCTGTTACCCGCTCCCCAGTGTGAGTGGTCAGTTCGAACGCACCACCGATATCGGCCCGTCCGTAGCTCTTAGACAACCGCATATCTTTCTTCTTCCGGTCGCCCCAGCGGTTGAGAAAGTAAAGGAAGACGAGTCCAGCTAGGAGAGATACGACCGTGGAGGTCCACGACATGGGCACCTTGGCCGCTAGGCGGCGCTCCGTTGCCATTCGCTCAGCGTCCGTCTCAATTCTCGGGGGTTTTATTTGTTGGCGTTGAATCGCGTTGGTGTGAATAATTCGAGTCATAACGGGGAGTTTAGATACCTCATTGCCAAGGCGAAACGTGAACGTGAAGACCGACGAAGGGCGGCCTGGACGACGATATGGAATCATAATGATTGGGATCCGCATGTTTATACAGTTGGGAGTTGTAAATTCAATTAAGTAGGTCAGTAGGTAGGCTTATCAGCTTTTACTGTTATAGGCCTAATTGACAGATTGAAGAATAACTAATTTCATACATCAGTACATAAAGAATTCAGGAATTGGTTTTACAGTTTATGTTTTATTTTAATACAGTAATATCAATATCAAAATACTGGAATATATTGCATGTATTGGTACAGTGGTAGACTGGTGGCTGGTGCAGTGGTGGGCAGTGGGTAATGGTTGCGTGAATTGCCTTAACGTTTAACCCTAATTACAGAATTATAATTACCGGTATTATTTTAACCTCGTTCTATCGTTACCAGCCACCAGCCAGCCCTGCAGCCAGAACACCAACACTACTGCTGTACTGGAAGTGGTACCGTAGGCCTACTGACTGACTGATGTACTGTAGGGATACCTAGAATAAATTTAAATACTCAGATAATTTCAAGCCTACCTTGGTTATTGTGATGAGTGTATCGAGCTGTTGCCTTCTTCCTCCTCCTTTCAGCTGTTACCGGAACATCCATTATTTGTTAAAAGAACCGGTAAGAAGGTGATAAATTACTTTACACTGTTACAGTTTACACTAAACTAACAGCCCTACTGCCAGACTGATGTACTCGTACTCGTACTGTCAGACTGTCGTACAGTCGTAGGCTACCTACTGACCTAACAGGAAACAGCCTACACTGTTACTGTTACGAAGATTTATAATATGTTAAGGATAGAGGGTCTTCCCCAGCAATAAAAACGTTTTGTATTATTATTATTCGCGAGGCCTTTTTTGGATTTGATCAATTTGGAGTCCCTAATTTGGATTACTTTCTACACTGTTACGGGCTGACCGGTATTACTTGGTAGTCCCTACAATGGTAAATGGTACACAAGCAACATGGTACTGGGTCGCGTCTGTATGTAAGCACTAGACGGGCCACTACAAAGGTCAGCGACCTCGACTCGACTACACACTAGCACTATCAGACTAGTATAATGTTAGGCAGCAATTATGCAATACTGGTAATAAAGTACTTTAATAATTACGGAATCGAATCAGTTGTGTTGTTGGCCTCACCTACCGGTACTGCAACACTACAAACAAAAAGAAAGTATAGTGAAACAATTTGGGTGTGCGTGCTGCGCTCACCCAAATACTGCTCTCACTCAGCTGTAAAACAACAAACTGCAGCTCTGGGCTTATCTGCAGTTCTCCCATTTCCCCTAGATGGCGAAATGTCTGAAAGTGAAAAACCTTCTCCCATTTCGTTATTAATATTTATAATCCTTTCGACCTGATTGATAAGTGGCACATATTTTCTAGATCTCAGACTGTTTTAGAAATAACCTTCAGTATAATCTTTAAGACTCTGAGGTTACTTGTAAGAGAGAAGATGTTAAAAGTAAAACAATACCTGATATACAGTAGCTGAAAGTAAAACTGAACCGGGTGCGGATGTAGCTGTTCAGATAGCCTACAAAGTAAAAACCGAACAACCAACAACAGAAAACATCAACAAGGTTGAGAAAGCCATTAAAGATCTTAAATTGGCCTACAACATCAGCCATCAGACGTACATCAGGACAATCTTGAAAAAATTGCACAACACACACAACAACTGCTGACAAACAGCAACAATCAAGACTTACCTGACAAACTATAAATGAGATATCTGGTCGGAAAGGTTGTTCTAAGGGGCGCATAAAACTGATAGTCCTGAAGAACGTGTGGGGAAATGGAAAGATCACTTCAGCAACTTGCTTGGGCAGCCACCAAACATCGAGGTCAGCCCTACAAGGAAAATATATGACAAGACACACCTATAGAAACAGGGTACTTCACACCTGGGGAACTACAGTACAATGAAGCATTAAAAGCATGTCCAATCATAAAGCGAGTGGATTAGATGAAATCCCAGCGGAGGTATGGAAAACCGGAGTGCTAATTTACTTTCTGGCAACCAACACAGCAATAATACACGTTGTGGGGTCTTCGAGCAGCACGTGTTAAAATGTTCAATGAATGAACAGCGACTAATTAACAAATTTATGAGGGATTCATTGAGCAGCTACAGACAGACCAATATTGTGACATATATTTTAGTTTAATGTTTGATTCAATTAAAGGCACAAATTAAAAAGGCTACAAATATATAGGGTTGAATAATTAAATTAGTCACACATTAAAAGGTAGGCAAATATAAGTTGAAATCTATATAAATTTTTAAATTCAGTAGTGTGCGTGTGTTGTGTATTGATTCCGTAGATTTCATGTTGAAATAGCGTTCATTAACTTAATTTCTATGTAATTATTCAGGCATACTAATACCCACTTTAAATTAGTTCGTGTGTGTTAAGTGTGTAAGATTTGATTGTTTTGGCACGAACCCATTAGGGCACAGAAACTGACGGATTCTTCGCGAATTTCGCAAACGTCGCGCATTTCGCAAACGTCGCAAACTTCGGTAATTTTTTCTACAATTTTGACTCCTTAAGCAAAAGTGTCCCGAATGAGTTTTTTAACTTTTATTTCTTTGTGATTTTGATTGCTTTTTTATATTAGTGAATGTTCTAGAACCTTAGTAGATTTTTTATGGTATATAGCTAGTATTTTTTACTAGCTAGTAATTTTTGGAAATTATTTTGGTCATTAATATATTCTTCAACAGTTTAACCTGAAATATCATGGACTTTCACATTTTTTATAATTTCTAAAAATACTAGCTAGCAAAAAACACTACCGGTAGCTATCATAAAGAACATATCTACTAATGTTCTAGAACTTTCACCAATAACAAAAAAATTTAAAAACTCTAAAAAATGATTGGTGAAAAATGGCTGGGGTGTCGACAGACGAAGTAGGGACCGTGTTGCTTAACCCCTTAGAGCCTATGACGTCCAGTGCATGTCACCATGGACAACACTAAGACATGCAGTGGACGTCATGCTGCAATACATGTTTTATTGGAAGGCTCTTGGTCTAGGTATACTGGTGGATAGTATTAAAGACATTTAGTGCTCTTCATGGCAAAAAATCCATTCTGTACTGTAGATAGGATAGGCTTTATTGTAGACTGTATTATCAATGTTAGATATATGGCGTAATGCCAACCACAGTACAGTAGTACAGACTGACAGTAAGACCGACAGACAGACAGACTGGATTTATGTAAACGTGTAAACTGACATCAGAAATGAAATCAGCAACCCTTAACACCCCCATAGCGGGAATGTTGGTTAGTTAGTATACTTTCTTAAGTTTTGACAGACTGACTGACAGAAAGACCGACAGACCAACAGCCAGACAGACTAGATTTATTAAACGTGAAAACTGACATCTGAAATGAAATCAGCACCCATTAAAACCCCCATAACGAGAATGTTAGTTAGTTTGTATTCTTTTTAAAGTTTTGACAGACTGACTGACTGACAGAAAGACCGACAATCCGACAAACTAGATTAATGTAAACCTGAAAACTGACATCAGAAATGAAATCAGCACCCCTTAAAACCCCCATAGCGAGAATGTTAGTTAATTTGAATTATTTTTTATGTTTTGACAGACTGACTAACAGAATTACCGACAAACAGACAGACTAGATTTATGTAAACGTGAAAACTGACATCAGAAATGTAATCAGCACCCCTTAAAACCCCCACAGCGAGAATGTTAGCGACACGTTTTAATTATTAACCATATTTCGTAAGATATATTTCATCATCGTGTCTGCACGGTATTTCACATAGCGCCCCATTGGGTGATCTCCAGTGAATGTTTGGATTTGACCTGACCAAATTGGTTTACTACGGAAGATCCGCAGTGGGCACACCTGAGCGGGTGTGGGCCACTCGGACTAGGACTTTGTAATTATTTTGCAAATATTGGGACCATGCATTTTCTAACTTACAGGTTTCGTTGCATTGCTTGGATCAAACTTATCCTGTATTCTATAATGCGTGGTATTTTTTTACTCTCCGACATCGGTAGAGGTGAAGAGGAGTGTTGTTGGTCTGCCTCTGCGTCATTGGGGCGGGGGGGGGGGGGGGGGGGGGGGGTGTGTTGGGGCAAGTGTCAGATTCATCTATTCGTGTTGATGGTTGGTGAGGATTCTACTTCTGGCTAGGTCTGGCCTAGAGTAGAAGCAGTTCCGCGGCAATAATAATTTTGCTCCTCAAAAGAGGGCCCTTACTGCATCAGGGACGCGTTTTTCGACAGAGCCCCGTTAGCTGAAACAGCCAGTGCCGCTAGTCGGTGGGGTTGACTTGTTGACGAGAGGCTATTATGAGGCGCAATGGGATACGCATTGCGTATCTCCTTCTGTCAACCAATACTGGCCTAAGATATATTTTTAAACATTTATTTATTAATAATGCAATAACTGAATAACCAGATAACGGAAAGACAAATCGAATTGAAACTTTTAATTACTAATAATAATTGTGGTGAGAGGTGATTGGAAATCAAGCATATATGTTATGTTATGGTAGGCACAGGCAAATGAATTGATGTCTGTTGAGATGTATTGAAGGAGCGCTATTCCTCTACTAGACTACTACAGGTTAGGCCATGTCCTTGTGTGCTAGCCTAGGCACTGGCTTGGTCAATGACTTTAGCTTTAGCTGCCATTTTAGTAATGTACAACTTCAAGAAATATTATTGGGCACGGCTGCCCTTGTTCATGCCTTGTTGTCACACACACACATACACACACAGAGACTTTTGAAAAACGGCCATAGTATAATTACAGTATATCAGTTCGCTGATGGCTCGCCATTCGTGTCTCGCCCCACACAAAATACGCATTCACGCAAACAAACAAGTAAAATTAGCCTCGAGATAGCGATAGTTTACGTGCTCGGGAGTCGGGATGAGAGCTTTCGATCATTTGCTCAGATTGGTGCTCGTGTGTCGGAGCGTATAGCTTGGACAGACTCACAGTCATACATGCATATTTATATATAACACTAGAAACCTTCTAGTTCACAAGCTTCTATACAGTCAATCAATCAATGGACAATATCAAACATAAATAAATTAATTAATTAACTTAACAAAACTTTACATAAGTGAGCATTCTCTCAAACAAACAGACTGATGCCGCTTTAGTTGCAGCTACATACAATAATAAACATAAGGCTTTATGTTGTAATAGATAAATAATAAAATGGGAAAAGGTTTAAACTGTGTGATATTTTCCCCTAGTGGAAAACTGTATAACTGCAGAGTAGTGGGCAGCGTCCTCGCAAACAACCTGTAGTGCAGTAGGTCACTGCAGCAACTCTATCGTATTAAAATGGAAGGTTGTAATTTCAGACATTTCGCCCCCTAGTGACAGACTGCCTGCCAAGTGCCAAGTATCAGCAAAAAAGCATTCATAAACAACAAAATTGTAGGTTTCCTCATTCAGACATTTCATCCCCTAATAGCGGCAGACTGGGGAACTGTAGATTGGTCATCGTCTCCCCAAGCCCAAATACACACCCTTACGGTGTAGTATACTCTGCTTGGTATCAGCAAAAAAAACATTATAAACATATTGTGTAAAGGACCTAAGTATCAGCTAAAAATCATTATTAATAACAAAATAGGATACGATTTTCACTTTCAGACATTTCGCCTCCTAGTGGCAGACTGAAGAACCGCAAACTGGTCGACGTCCTCCCAACACGCAGCTATGGTCTGGTAGAATTTATTCTGCAAAGTGTCAGCAGAGTGGTTACGATGATGCTGTTATAATTTCCTGCTTGCTGATCAGTTAATTTCTCAGATAACAAAACAACTGCAGAATAATGCAATTTTACCTCAAAGACGCATTCATGCAAGTATCAAGTAAATGTGTAAAATAATCAGCCTCGAGATAGCCTTTACAATTCATGTTCACCACGGGCTCAGGATGGTCTGCATCATATAGATGAACGCACATGATAGAGTCAAGATCCAACTTGTAGGATGACGGACTGACGACCTGCTAGGCCTACCTCGCTAGCACCCATCCGGTACATTGCAAAATTGAATAATTGAATCATTTTGTGTTTATGATTATAAACAATATGTGAACTGAAAAAAGCTAATCTAAGATTCACTGCTGGTTCTTACCAATGTAAGTCAAGAACCAATCACAGTAGATCCTCTCCACTCTCCTGCTGGGTCCTATTTATTGAGATTACTACTTAACCAACCCAGCCTGCTGCAGGCCACCTATGATTGGTCTGCAAGTAGCTAGCTGCCTTGCTAACCGATGTATCATTCGCTCAGATTGGTGCTCTTTAGCTGAATATATTAATTTAGATTATGGCTTCCGACATTTATGGCTACCGACACACACACACGTCACACACACACACACAGACTTTTGAAAAACGGCCATAGTATAATTATATCAGTTCGCTGATGGCTCGCCATACGTGTCTCGCCCCACATACATCTACAAAGATGCAATAATGTATGCAATGGAAAAATAGCGGTTAGAACTACAGTAGACACTGGTAATTATGTCGCCCTATTTACTGATTATAATTGTGCACTAAGGCTCGCCTTGACTGCGTGGCTCGCCCCACAAAGGGTAATACAGTAGTAAATGAAAACTGTCGGATTGGTTACAAACTGCTAAGGGTATTCCAAAGCGACTCTGCTTGGCCCATTACTCTTCCTTGTTTATATAAACGATATTATCGCCTGTAGTACTAGGTCGAGCGAACTCGGACAGTGGAAATGAGATCCTTCCAGGCTTCCCGATTCTCCAACTACTACTAGGTCGAGCGAACTCGGACAGTGGAAATGATATCCTTCCAGGCTTCCCGATTCTCCATAGTTGTCGCAATTTCGTTTCTCTCAAGTTCAGTATCCCCTTCATATATAGCGGCAAACCACTCGAAACGCTAACGTGCTCTTTTTCGTCCAAAGTGCTAACTGTTCTAGACGCATGCAAATAAACTATATACCTAACTAACAAATTCTCTGGAAGGTCGCTAGAGTACATGGGTGGTAACACATAATATCTACTAGGCTTACATTAATAATTATGGAATTAATAAATGAAAACTGCGGTAGTAGCTCTAATTTATATAATACTTTCAAGGTAGGAATTCAGACCGACGTTTAAATGCCTTAAAAACATATATGCTTAATTGCTTTGTTTTGTTCTGAGATGGTAAAGCTAATAACTCAAATAATTTACCAATTGTAGGTAATCTTGCGTATTTAGCGGGAAGAAATTTCTCCCGCAGGGATTTATAAAGCGGACACTTCAACAAGAATTGGTATTCGGCCTCAACCTCCCCCAGATCGCAAAGTTGGCACAATATCTCGCCACGCGGAATATTGTGCCAACGACCGAGCTCGACCTGCAGACGGTGAGACGAACATCTCAACTTTGTTAATGTCCGACGAAGGGTTGGGTAACCATAGTTTAGATACTGCTCCATACCAAACGAGTGTTTAACATACCACAAACTACGTGAGGTACTAGCTAAATTAGTCCACCATATTTGAATGAAATTATCTTTTACTATTGGCGATAGCTGACTTATAATAAGTATTTTAGAATCGGGCACAAATTGATTATCCCATATGTAGTTTAGTCCTGCGCCATACAACAAATCACGTACATTCGAGACCCAGTTAGTTGTCCCATGTTTTTCCGAGTGTTCCAACAGTAAAAGGTAAGCCTGTTTCACTAAACGGGAACATTTATACAATTATACACCTAACTGCATGGTCGATTAATGTTGTGCTAACTGCAAACCCGAACAGTATTATTATAGATCTAACTGCATGGTCTATTAATGTTGTACTAACTGCAAAACCCGAACAGTATTATTGTACACCTAACTGCATGGTTTATTAATGTTTTGCTAACTGCAAAACCCGAACAGTATTATTGTAGACCTAACTGCATGTTCTATTAATGTTGTGCTAACTGCAAACCCGAACAGTATTATTATACACCTAACTGCATGGTCTATTAATGTTGTGCTAACTGCAAAACCCGAACAGTATTATTGTACACCTAACTGCATGGTCTATTAATGTTGTGCTAACTGCAAAACCCGAACAGTATTATTGTACACCTAACTGCATGGTCTATTAATGTTGTGCTAACTGCAAACCCCGAACAGTATTATTGTACACCTAACTGCATGGTCTATTAATGTTGTGCTAACTGCAAACCCGAAAAGTATTATTATACACCTAACTGCATGGTCTATTAATGTTGTGCTAACTGCAAACCCGAAAAGTATTATTGTACACCTAACTGCATGGTCTATTAATGTTGTGCTAACTGCAAAACCCGAACAGTATTATTGTACACCTAACTGCATGGTCTATTAATGTTGTGCTAACTGCAAACCCGAAAAGTATTATTATACACCTAACTGCATGGTCTATTAATGTTGTGCTAACTGCAAATCCGAACAGTATTACTATACACCTAACTGCATGGTCTATTAATGTTGTACTAACTACAAAACCCGAACAGTATTATTGTAGACCTAACTGCATGTTCTATTAATGTTGTGCTAACTGCAAACCCGAACAGTATTATTATACACCTAACTGCATGGTCTATTAATGTTGTGCTAACTGCAAAACCCGAACAGTATTATTGTACACCTAACTGCATGGTCTATTAATGTTGTGCTAACTGCAAAACCCGAACAGTATTATTATACACCTAACTGCATGGTCTATTAATGTTGTTCTAACTGCAAACCCGAACAGTATTATTATACACCTAACTGCATGGTCTATTAATGTTGTGCTAACTGCAAAACCCGAACAGTATTATTGTACACCTAACTGCATGGTCTATTAATGTTGTGCTAACTGCAAAACCCGAACAGTATTATTATACACCTAACTGCATGGTCTATTAATGTTGTGCTAACTGCAAAACCCGAACAGTATTATTGTACACCTAACTGCATGGTCTATTAATGTTGTGCTAACTGCAAAACCCGAACAGTATTATTGTACACCTAACTGCATGGTCTATTAATGTTGTGCTAACTGCAAACCCGAACAGTATTATTATACACCTAACTGCATGGTCTATTAATGTTGTGCTAACTGCAAAACCCGAACAGTATTATTATACACCTAACTGCATCGTCTATTAATGGTGTGATCCCTGCAAACCCGAACAGTATTATTGTACACCTAACTGCATGGTCTATTAATGTTGTGCTAACTGCAAACCCGAACAGTATTATTATACACCTAACTGCATGGTCTATTAATGTTGTGCTAACTGCAAAACCCGAACAGTATTATTGTACACCTAACTGCATGGTCTATTAATGTTGTGCTTACTGCAAAACCCGAACAGTATTATTGTACACCTAACTGCATGGTCTATTAATGTTGTGCTAACTGCAAACCCGAAAAGTATTATTATACACCTAACTGCATGGTCTATTAATGTTGTGCTAACTGCAAAACCCGAACAGTATTATTGTAGACCTAACTGCATGGTCTATTAATGTTGTGCTAACTGCAAACCCGAAAAGTATTATTATACACCTAACTGCATGGTCTATTAATGTTGTGCTAACTGCAAAACCCGAACAGTATTATTGTACACCTAACTGCATGGTCTATTAATGTTGTGCTAACTGCAAAACCCGAACAGTATTATTGTACACCTAACTGCATGGTCTATTAATGTTGTGCTTACTGCAAACCCGAAAAGTATTATTATACACCTAACTGCATGGTCTATTAATGTTGTGCTAACTGCAAAACCCGAACAGTATTATTGTAGACCTAACTGCATGGTCTATTAATGTTGTGCTAACTGCAAACCCGAACAGTATTATTATACACCTAACTGCATGGTCTATTAATGTTGTGCTAACTGCAAAACCCGAACAGTATTATTGTACACCTAACTGCATGGTCTATTAATGTTGTGCTAACTGCAAAACCCGAACAGTATTATTGTACACCTAACTGCATGGTCTATTAATGTTGTGCTTACTGCAAACCCGAAAAGTATTATTATACACCTAACTGCATGGTCTATTAATGTTGTGCTAACTGCAAAACCCGAACAGTATTATTATACACCTAACTGCATGGTCTATTAATGTTGTGCTAACTGCAAAACCCGAACAGTATTATTATACACCTAACTGCATGGTCTATTAATGTTGTGCTAACTGCAAACCCGAAAAGTATTATTATACACCTAACTGCATGGTCTATTAATGTTGTGCTAACTGCAAACCCGAAAAGTATTATTATACACCTAACTGCATGGTCTATTAATGTTGTGCTAACTGCAAAACCCGAACAGTATTATTATACACCTAACTGCATGGTCTATTAATGTTGTGCTACCTGCAAACCCGAAAAGTATTATTATACACCTAACTGCATGGTCTATTAATGTTGTGCTAACTGCAAAACCCGAACAGTATTATTATACACCTAACTGCATGGTCTATTAATGTTGTGCTAACTGCAAACCCGAACAGTATTATTATACACCTAACTGCATGGTCTATTAATGTTGTGCTAACTGCAAACCCGAACAGTATTATTGTACACCTAACTGCATGGTCTATTAATGTTGTGCTAACTGCAAACCCGAACAGTATTATTATACACCTAACTGCATGGTCTATTAATGTTGTGCTAACTGCAAACCCGAAAAGTATTATTATACACCTAACTGCATGGTCTATTAATGTTGTGCTAACTGCAAACCCGAACAGTATTATTATACACCTAACTGCATGGTCTATTAATGTTGTGCTAACTGCAAACCCGAAAAGTATTATTATACACCTAACTGCATGGTCTATTAATGTTGTGCTAACTGCAAACCCGAAAAGTATTATTATACACCTAACTGCATGGTCTATTAATGTTGTGCTAACTGCAAACCCGAAAAGTATTATTATACACCTAACTGCATGGTCTATTAATGTTGTGCTAACTGCAAAACCCGAACAGTATTATTATACACCTAACTGCATGGTCTATTAATGTTGTGCTAACTGCAAACCCGAACAGTATTATTATACACCTAACTGCATGGTCTATTAATGCTGTGCTAACTGCAAACCCGAACAGTATTATTGTACACCTAACTGCATGGTCTATTAATGTTGTGATACCTGCAAACCCGAAAAGTATTATTATACACCTAACTGCATGGTCTATTAATGTTGTGCTAACTGCAAAACCCGAACAGTATTATTATACACCTAACTGCGTGGTCTATTAATGTTGTGCTAACTGCAAACCCGAACAGTATTATTATACACCTAACTGCATGGTCTATTAATGCTGTGCTAACTGCAAACCCGAACAGTATTATTGTACACCTAACTGCATGGTCTATTAATGTTGTGCTAACTGCAAACCCGAACAGTATTATTATACACCTAACTGCATGGTCTATTAATGTTGTGCTAACTGCAAACCCGAAAAGTATTATTATACACCTACTGCATCGTCTATTAATGTTGTGCTAACTGCAAACCCGAACAGTATTATTATACACCTAACTGCATGGTCTATTAATGTTGTGCTAACTGCAAACCCGAAAAGTATTATTATACACCTAACTGCATGGTCTATTAATGTTGTGCTAACTGCAAACCCGAACAGTATTATTATACACCTAACTGCAAGGTCTATTAATGTTGTGCTAACTGCAAACCCGAAAAGTATTATTGTACACCTAACTGCATGGTCTATTAATGTTGTGCTAACTGCAAAACCCGAACAGTATTATTATACACCTAACTGCATGGTCTATTAATGTTGTGCTAACTGCAAACCCGAACAGTATTATTGTACACCTAACTGCATGGTCTATTAATGGTGTGCTAACTGCAAAACCCGAACAGTATTATTATACACCGAACTGCATCGTCTATTAATGGTGTGATACCTGCAAACCCGAACAATATTATTGTACACCTAACTGCATGGTCTATTAATGTTGTGCTAACTGCAAAACCCGAACAGTATTATTGTACACCTAACTGCATGGTCTATTAATGTTGTGCTAACTGCAAAACCCGAACAGTATTATTATACACCGAACTGCATCGTCTATTAATGGTGTGCTACCTGCAAACCCGAACAGTATTATTGTACACCTAACTGCATGGTCTATTAATGTTGTGCTAACTGCAAAACCCGAACAGTATTATTATACACCTAACTGCATGGTCTATTAATGTTGTGCTAACTGCAAACCCGAACAGTATTATTATACACCTAACTGCATCGTCTATTAATGGTGTGATCCCTGCAAACCCGAACAGTATTATTGTACACCTAACTGCATGGTCTATTAATGTTGTGCTAACTGCAAACCCGAACAGTATTATTATACACCTAACTGCATGGTCTATTAATGTTGTGCTAACTGCAAACCCGAACAGTATTATTATACACCTAACTGCATGGTCTATTAATGTTGTGCTAACTGCAAAACCCGAACAGTATTATTGTACACCTAACTGCATGGTCTATTAATGTTGTACTAACTGCAAACTAAGTATTTAAACAGGATCAAAACATTTCAGCATTTCCGTAATTTGGCTCAGTGATCCCTATTTTGGCAATCGGGATACCTGATTTTTTGGACCGGGATTTTCATTTATCAGAAAAACTTGTCAAAGCTTACAGTAGTGACGCTTTAATATGAGAAATTCACTAGGATTCCTTTCATTGTTCTTTCATAAGGCAAAAATTACCAAAATTATCGTATAATTATCAATTTTTATATTTAATTACTCCTACGCGGTTAGAATTCACTCAAAGGAATTATTTATGTGGGTGTAAGTTATTCTGAGCAGCTATCATTATAGTGAATATTATTAATTTGCTTTGAATTGTTAACTATTAATAAGACTCATATTGTATTTATTGATTCACTAATTAATAATTAAATTTTTGCTAAAGTTTGAGTTATGTATTATTTATTATATCTCAACAATACTGTAGACTAAACGAAGAAAAATTCTAATAACGATTGTCTGTCTACAGTATGTGTAAGTTTTCCATTTCACCATTCTTATTCGTTTCAGTCTGGGAATAAATTTCGGTTTGCATATGTTTCATTAGACTAGTTGTCAATGTCCAGGTAAGGAACTATTAGGTTTCCATGACAATATACAGTAATCCGGTTAGTAATTTGTTTAGAGTTTCAAAATAAAGTAATAAGTTAGGACTTTATCGCTCCCGGAGTTTATGGAACGATTTTATTATTAATTGATAAGTGTGAAATTGGCAATTCGCGAAACGGAGGGGTATTCGCATACAACATTCAGCGAGTTAGCGTATTGGGGTATTCGCATACAATATTCAGCGAGTTAGCGTATTGTGGTATTCGCATACAACATTCAGCGAGTTAGCGTATTGGGGTATTCGCATACAACATTCAGCGAGTTAGCGTATTGGGGTATTCGCATACAACATTCAGCGAGTTAGCGTATTGGGGTATTCGCATACAACATTCAGCGAGTTAGCGTATTGGGGTATTCGCATACAACATTCAGCGAGTTAGCGTATTGGGGTATTCGCTTACAACATTCAGCGAGTTAGCGTATTGGGGTATTCGCATACAACATTCAGCGAGTTAGCGTATTGGGGTATTCGTATACAACATTCAGCGAGTTAGCGTATTGGGGTATTCGCATACAACATTCAGCGAGTTAGCGTATTGGGGTATTCGCATACAACATTCAGCGAGTTAGCGTATTGGGGTATTCGCATACAACATTCAGCGAGTTAGCGTATTGGGGTATTCGCATACAACATTCAGCGAGTTAGCGTATTGGGGTATTCGCTTACAACATTCAGCGAGTTAGCGTATTGGGGTATTCGTATACAACATTCAGCGAGTTAGCGTATTGGGGTATTCGCATACAACATTCAGCGAGTTAGCGTATTGGGGTATTCGCATACAACATTCAGCGAGTTAGCGTATTGGGGTATTCGCATACAACATTCAGCGAGTTAGCGTATTGGGGTATTCGCATACAACATTCAGCGAGTTAGCGTATTGGGGTATTCGCATACAACATTCAGCGAGTTAGCGTATTGGGGTATTCGCATACAACATTCAGCGAGTTAGCGTATTGGGGTATTCGCATACAACATTCAGCGAGTTAGCGTATTGGGGTATTCGCTTACAACATTCAGCGAGTTAGCGTATTGGGGTATTCGTATACAACATTCAGCGAGTTAGCGTATTGGGGTATTCGCTTACAACATTCAGCGAGTTAGCGTATTGGGGTATTCGTATACAACATTCAGCGAGTTAGCGTATTGGGGTATTCGCATACAACATTCAGCGAGTTAGCGTATTGGGGTATTCGCATACAACATTCAGCGAGTTAGCGTATTGGGGTATTCGCATACAACATTCAGCGAGTTAGCGTATTGGGGTATTCGCATACAACATTCAGCGAGTTAGCGTATTGGGGTATTCGGATACAACATTCAGCGAGTTAGCGTATTGGGGTATTCGCATACAACATTCAGCGAGTTAGCGTATTGGGGTATTCGCATACAACATTCAGCGAGTTAGCGTATTGGGGTATTCGCATACAACATTCAGCGAGTTAGCGTATTGGGGTATTCGCATACAACATTCAGCGAGTTAGCGTATTGGGGTATTCGGATACAACATTCAGCGAGTTAGCGTATTGGGGTATTCGCATACAACATTCAGCAAGTTAGCGTATTGGGGTATTCGCATACAACATTCAGCAAGTTAGCGTATTGGGGTATTCGCATACAACATTCAGCGAGTTAGCGTATTGGGGTATTCGCATACAACATTCAGCGAGTTAGCGTATTGGGGTATTCGCATACAACATTCAGCGAGTTAGCGTATTGGGGTATTCGCATAGAACATTCAGCGAGTTAGCGTATTGGGGTATTCGCTTACAACATTCAGCGAGTTAGCGTATTGGGGTATTCGTATACAACATTCAGCGAGTTAGCGTATTGGGGTATTCGCATACAACATTCAGCGAGTTAGCGTATTGAGGTATTCGCTTATAACATTCAGCGAGTTAGCGTATTGGGGTATTCGCATACAACATTCAGCGAGTTAGCGTATTGGGGTATTCGGATACAACATTCAGCGAGTTAGCGTATTGGGGTATTCGCATACAACATTCAGCGAGTTAGCGTATTGGGGTATTCGCATACAACATTCAGCGAGTTAGCGTATTGGGGTATTTGCGGTCTTATAATCATTTAGCACTTGGTACAAATGGAATTTAAGTGTAAGGAAGTGTGTTTGTAAGTTAGCAATGGCCATTCGATACTCTTGAGTGTTTACGTGTGTTTGAATAGTACCAATTTACTAACGCCGCTAAGGGGGGCCATGTTTTTCATACACATGACACACTGGACTGCAAAAGTGGTAAAATGCTAACTTGTTGGAAATGGTCTAGAAAACGTTTTGCCAAAGTGTCAGATTGAATATTTGCCAACACAAGCTGGTCTATATGTTATAGCCGGTCGTCCACGGGTACGCTTTCCATGAGTTGGTTGCCAGAGAAGTAGATCTGGTATGACCTCGTCTTTACTTCGCCAGCAGTGCCCACTGAATCTTAACCTGCGTTCACGGAGGGTGGTTGATACAGGTGGTATTGTACCATAAAGCTCGGCGTTTGCCATGTGTTGTCTCCAGCTGATGTTTAGGGCTGCCCTTAGTAGTCTTGTGTAGCAACCATCAATTCGTTGTTCAAGTGATTTATTCAATGTCCAGGTCTTCTCCCCTTATAAAAATACACTTTCCACTGTGGCTCGAAAGAACTTAGTCTTCAGGTGACTGGAGAGATCTGATTTCCAGACGGTATCCATTTTTGATAGTCGAATATCGAAATTAAATATTCGCGAAATTAAGTTAATATGTTAAAATAGGCTGAAACGACACCCCAATTGGCAATATGCGAATTGGAAGGCTTACATAAAATCTGAATCAGATCTGACAGAATTACTCACGCAGTTACATGTTTAAGACTAATCAAAGGACAAAACCTGACTATCCGCTTTCAATTAATGTAAGCCACGTGTGGGGGGGAGGGGGAGGGGGAGGGGGGGGGGGGGGGGGGGGGGGGGTATAAGAATCAATATTTGGTACCATAAAAGTTTGAATATTTATACCAATGTTCATTAACGCATTGTTCGTATCGTTGGGGAAATTTTTTATCTTATTTGCTAACATTTTGCGATTTTTGATTCTGGAGGAACTAAATAACAACAACAATTTTTTAGAATCTTTTTAACTAAAAGTTGAATACTTTTATATATCAATATATTTTCCACATACAGTACAGTTTCAACATCTTGCCTGCTCATATTTTACTATCAAGTCCGAGCTAACAGATACTATAATTTCCGAATTAAGTTGAAAGTTTGTTGGAATCTAGTCTGTCTTAGTACAATCTATGTATATAGATATAGTAGTGAGTACAGTGTCCGGCTAGCGTGAAGCGACGGGCTGCCACTGTAGAGTGCGGCTGGGTTTTACAATATATGTGCAAACCATAATAAGAAGTAGGTAGAAGGGATGTTCAGACACATAGAATAATGGATAATTAATCAATAAAATAAGCCTTTCTTTATAAGTAATTATCTTAGTAAACATATTATATACAACACAATACAATTTTATATCCATATAGCATATAATTTTACAATTTATAAATATTATTTACATAAGTCAATGAAATAAAACTAATTTACATTGTAATACTAAAGTGAGCGCAACAAATAAACAAGACAAAATATTATTATTCCACAAAATAGCATTTTAACCGAGATATAAAGTATAAACCGACGTTTTAAGAATAAACATTATAC
>JAUCBJ010008983.1:0-52732 GCA_032718475.1 Nemertoderma westbladi | reverse complement strand
TGGTTTCCATCAGAACCACCAACTTTAAGGATGAAGAATAACTGTGGTGTAATTGGTTCAATATCGACTGAGTCACTTTTTTTTCAAACGCTTGAAGCTAAATAATGAAAACAAATTTTTGTTGGCGGGGGGGGGGGGGGGGGGGGGATACGCTCATAAAGACAATATTATATTCCAGGACACGGCCGTATACAGTAGTGAAATATACGAAGAGTTTTATGATTATTATTATTTATTTATAGAATTATACAACGGAAGATATATATAAATGCACATATTAATCTACATACGTCCTACTATGTATCCAAAACCAGTATAGAAATAAGTGCACAATATGTATATCTAAGTAAAGTATAATCTAGAGGATAGGCAGTGCTGTTCAACTAATTTTGTAGTGACAATTTAACTAAACCCAAGTAAATAATTAAAAATGACTAGTTAACGAACTTTTTTCAACTAATTCTGAGGTGTCTAGTTAAATAAAAGTTAAAAAGTTAACTAAAACACAATTTTGAAAAATTCATGTAACCATAGCAACGGGTTGTTATACAACAATTACGGTATCGACAGTCACTGGGCCCAAACCACAGTCAGTCGTTTTTGATGGACAGCACTGGTGATAGGTAAACGGCAAATAGGCCTCTGATAGAGAGGCCATTACTTTTAAGAAGGCCGAATAGTACAGTGTGATCAGTAATGGTGGTATGGCTAAGGTTTGGAATTTAGTTAGAATTTAGTTGAAAGTTCAGCTATTTTTCTTAAAAAAACGCTTTAACTAACTAAATTCGTCGCGACTAAATTAACTAAAACCACTTTAACTGACAACTAACACCAGATGACAACTTTCAACTAGTTGAACAGCACTGAGGATAGGCTCTAAAGCCCGAAGGCTTATTTACAAGAGGCTAATTTAAAATTACATTAAACTTTTAGTTACAGTTTAGTTACAATAATAAAGAGTTAATTGTATTTTATTTATTAATCAAGCACGTTAAGTAAAAACCTTACCAGTAGGTATGTCAGTGCCAAAGTATGTAAAAAATTAAAAAGCAACAAGACCTAGACGTTGCATGCAATCAGTGATCAGCTGACGGCAGCCAGCTGATCGATAGGTTTGGCCCCGCAACTGAAGGCATTCTCAGGAGGCCAAGCCAGGAAATGTAATGCTGCTTCCCAGTGGTTAGTTACAGTGCAGACATATCTTCATTTCGTTACCTGTTCCGCCCCCCTTCGGGAATCTCTCTCTACATTTCCTGGCTTAGCCTCCTGAGAATGCCTTCAGTTGCGGGGCGAAACCTACCGATCAGCTGGCTACCGTCAGCTGATCACTGATTGCATGCAATGTCTAGGTCTTGTTGCTTTTTAGTTTTTTTACATACTTTGACACTGACATACCTACCGGTAAGGTTTTTACTTAACGTGCTTGATTAATAAATAAAATACAATTAACTCTTTATTAATGGATTTTCAAGCTTCTACTTCAATTAGTTACAACAATTTTTAATAGCTTTCATGATTATTATGCTATGGTTTAGGGCCCATGTGAAGAATACCAGACTTTCTGCCGCTATATTTCACTTTGCAGTTACCCCCATGTTAAGAATACCAGGTTTTCACCAAAAACACAGGTTACAGAAGGGCTGAATCTAACCAAAACAATAAACGAATTAGTATATGTGCTGTTCCCCCACTGCTGTACATGTCATAAGACAGAAATAAGCGCTATAAAACACTTAATAAAGATAAATTAAAAAAAAAATAAAAAATCTTCATATATAATATTCCAATAAAAAGTCGACCGAAAAGTGAAATCCTGGTATTCTTCACATGGGCGTGGTTCAGGGTAACTTAATAAATTACATCCAAGTTTAAGAACTTATAACAAATTCTGTTCAATAACAAACAACAGGTCATAACCAAGGACTACTATACTATACTATACTAGTAGTATAGTTGTAGTCCTTGGTCATAACAAATTACTGCTGGTAGCTAAGTGCAGTGTAGCAGGCAGCTTGGTGGCAGGTTGTCTGCATGCACTGCTGCACTGTGTGGAACAGTAATTCAGTAAGGCCTTCGTCTAGGGTATATCTTTTGCGTAGAGGTATAGCCTACATAGAGGCTACATGTAGGTATGTGTAGCCTACATGTAGATGCACGTGTAGGGTGAATGTAGGTAGGTGTAGGTAGGTCTTTAAAAACAACAATGATGAATGAATAGGCCTACACGGGGTACCCGGACCCGAACTTCCTCGATGAGATGCGAATGCGGCGAACGGGGGTGGTGGCCTACCCGGAACAACCACGAAGAGATGCGCATATGGCGGGCGGTGGTACCCGAAACAACCAGGAGGAGATGCGAATACGTCGAATGGGGGTCCCCTGAATACCCACGAGACGGAGCCTATCAATACTACAGTACTGACAAAGGAAAAAACGACTGAACGATATACCGATACATACTGTAGATCTTATGATCCTGCGGGTTCAGGCATGGAGGCTAATGACTTTGTATGGGCCGAACGGCCCGAACCTGATGTTTCCAGTCAAGGAGGAATCGACTAACGGTTAGGGTTAGAGCTCGTCGTCGGTGTCCATGAGGGTCTGAGGATGAGTGGGTAATTCAACAAAACGCTAACAATGATACCGGACTGACTGATTGAACCAGAGTGGCGATGGTAGTCGCTGATGTATATTATATATATTATATATATCATGTATTGATTGTTAGTAGATATTTTTTTATAGTATTTGTTTATTAAATTGTCTTCAATGTCTATATTGATAATATTGTGTGCTGATTTTACTTATTTTTCATTTTATAAATCTTGCTGTGGCCGTTTTAATCTACTAAACTGCCGTATCAATTTCGGATATGCAATTTAACTTCTTCTTTCTATTAACTTTCAATGCAATCAAATATAACTGTAAAGCTATTGACTTTCGTGTTATTGTTTTGCTGTTACTTCGAGATGGGATTTGAATCCCATCGGATTACTGATTAATTCCCATCATCGAGATGGGAATACTTTATAATGAAACAGTGTGGTGGTCCGCGGGATAGTGGGAAGGGATGGGACTGTTGCTGGTTGGTGGAATGACTGCCTGAAAAATTAAAACAAACAAAACTTCCAGACTTCTATATTTTTACTTTCAAAACAAAACGTCCAAAACATTTCAATGCTGAAGTACTGTTCAAGTCCCATGGATGTATGGTTGATCTAACAGATAAAGAGGGGCAGAGGGGGGTCAGGGTTTCTGGTAGACTATAATCCCCGCGATGATGGCTGTTATTGTTTAGGTTACTCTTACTCAATAAACATATAAATCAGAACGAGTTAATCTAATGGAACGATGCCTTTCGTGGCGTTAGCATACTCAAATTTATTAGGGCATAATATTTATGACGAGTAAGGGACTTTAGTATAATCAGAACGCGATGTTTGATATTTATACAGTACTGCAGTATGCAGTAAAACCTGTTGTCTGACAGCAGACAGGTCTGCATGTTGATGTACCGTATTGTACCGTGGAGATCAGAGATTATTGCCATACATCCTGATTGACGACCGTGTATCACGTTACTGCAAGTTGACACATAAATTACATTAATATCTATGGGACTACACCTACCTACATTCACCCTACACGTGCATCTACATGTAGGCTACACATACCTACATGAAGCCTCTATGTAGGCTATACCTCTACGCAAAAGATATACCCCATCTGTACATTGTATAAGGCATACCTGGTGTACTGGCAGACTGGTGACTGTCTGACTGACTTTAAGCCTAGCGGTACAGCGGTAAGCGGTAAGCCTAGCGGTCATACCCATACAGTCCTTTAGCCTACCCCAAAATAGTTTTAAATTACCCGTCAGCCCGCAGGGCTTTACAGGTACAAGTAAGCTACCGGCAACCCCAAAATACTGTAAAAATAGGGTACCGTAGTTGGTTTAGCACATCTCATAAATTTTGAACATTTTTGCCCTTTCTGCCTTTTGTCACATCACAACTTTACAAACAACAATTTTAATTACTGAATTAAGAGAAGTGCCTACTGTAAAGCAGTAAAGCAGTAGGCCTATCGCCTATGCCATACGCCAGTACGCCTGTACGGTGTACGCCTACTCAGGCTGTCAGGCTCCAAAGTCTGAAAGTCCAAACTGACAAATCACAAACACAAACAGACAAATGAACCGCCTACCGTATCAAAAATAATACCGGTACAGTAATAGTTGAAATAAATTTCTATATTTCCAGCACTTAGGCCTATATTGCTGTATTGACACTTGGCACGTTGGCAGTATTACAGTATTACAGTATTAGGCCTACCAGATTACTGCCTGTACTGTATTTACTGATTTACGGTGAAGCAAACTGACAAACGGTAAACTTTCTGTCATTAAAAGACACTTCTGCACTTTAACAATGCAGCAATCTGGCAATGCATAACGGAAAAGAAACGCGAGCAGACAGGCAGAGCCCAGGTTGGAATTTATGTAGAGTTTGCTCAACATGCTGACATGTGTGCCGCGCATTTAGGATCCTGGCGCGAAGGTGGAAGGAACAGGCAGACAGGGGCGTGTGGCGCGCATTGAGGATCCTGGCACCTGGTGCGGAAATGGATGTCATGCAGTCATGTCCAGTACAGCAGTAGCAAAATGCGGTTCTTTCCGGCGGTCCTACTAAAGACCGCAATTTACCGCAACTTACCGCAACTTACCGCAACTTACCACAATTTACCGCAACTTACCGCAACTAACCGCAATTTACCGCAACTAGTTCAGTAGTTGTTATTTTCAAGCAGCTGTATGATCTAGTCAGCTAGTGGCGAAATTCCTGGGCTTCAAATTAGGAGACCCCTGTTACTGTTCGATCCCTTGCTGCCTTGCCTTGACCGTGTAGCACTGTTTTCTGTTTGTGTAGGCCTAGTGTTTTAACACGTTTAAAAACGTTCCTACGAATTACTGAATTACAGAATTACCCCAAACCAAAATAGGCCTACCCCGAAATGCGAAATACTTGTTTTTCACTCTTTGTTTATTGTTTTGGTTAGAACAATTTGCCACTGTAGCCTGCTCCTTTCCCTCGCCGTTTCTAAACATTGTTGGCTTATTTTGGGGTACCGGTAATCCTGTAATCTGGGTAATAGTTTAGCCTTTTTGTGGTACCGTATTTTGTGACTATTTTGGGGTAGGCCTAATTCGTAGGACCCTATAACAGTCTAATGTTAACATATACCGGTATTGGTTTTATATTGATCACATTACAGCAGCATTAATTGTAAATTTTGTCGTTTTTAAAACACTGCAAAAACAGTGTTGCCTGGTCAAGGGATCGAACCAGGGCCTCCTACGTGGAAGCCTAAGGTTGTCACCACTAGACCATAAGGCTGCTGAAAAATGACAATTAGTTGCGGTAAATTGCGGTAAGTTGCGGTAAATTGCGGTTAGTTGCGGTAAATTGCGGTTTTTAGTAGGACCCTCTTTCCGGTTTCAGGCTGTCAGGGGAGGGGCACTGACAGTTAGGGACCATCCTTATTTAAGTAATAAAAATTACTGCTTAAATAAGGAATGTTGAAAATCCGCTAATTTTTACCTTACTTAAATAAGCAATTTTTTATTTTTCAGATCACAAAATCTCAATTTACTGATTTAAAAATCAGAAATATTTTTCGCGCAGGATTCTATTTGATGAAAAGAAAGAGCGAAAAATTCTGCATAAGATGGTGAAATCGTAAAAAATTATATCTGTGCGTTCTCAGATTATTCCATTTTTAAAATTTTTAAAATTATATGCCTTGCTTAACTTAACTGCTTAATTAAGTAATATCTTTCAAAATGACAAATGTTGCTTAAATAAGGAATATGTATAGCGCTTTTCATTTTATTGCTTATTTAAGCAATTTCATAAAAATACAAATAATAAACTCTCCTAACCTAAAAATTTCAATTATGTGTAGCCTGGGGCGAGCCACGAAGTAAAGTAAGCTTTAGCATAGGGGTATCATATTTATGTTTTTGTAGACTTTACATACCGGTACACCAAAATCACGTTAGTAACTTAAATATTGAACTCAATTTGAATTATTGTTATGTTGTCTACAGTACAGGCCACCAGAAAACGCAGATTTGTACAATTGTGAACACATTTTATCAAATGTGTACCAGTGTAATGTAATGTTGTTGAACGGGACAATTGAACATAATTGAATTGGCAACAACCCATTCTGCTAAGTAGGGCATGTACGCCGAACGCGTTCGGCGCACAATTTTTTCCAGAATTTAGAGCAGGCGCAGAAAATTGAGAGCGTCTATCCCATCATAGTAGACATGTACCGAACAACAAGAGTCCCACAAGAAATGAAAACAAATAAGTTGGTGCCAGTTCCCAAGAAGGGCAACCTAACACTCTATGGTTCTTTTCGGGGAATCTCATTGATCTCGATTGCTGCAAAGCTATACAATAGAATTCTATTAAATCGCATCAGGGATCCCATTGAGAGACTGCTCCGTGGAAATCAGAATGGGTTCCGTAAAGGTCGTGGGACCATGGAGCCCATTTTGGCAATTAGAAGGATAATTGAAGAGTTATCAAAAAAGAAAGACAGGCATCTGGCTGTTATCTTTGTTGACTTCTTGAAGGCCTTTGATTCAGTCTCTCGCGCACGTATGTTCAGCATACTTTCATTATATGGGATTCCTGATGAAATTATTGCAGCAATCAGATCAGTATACGATGGTTCGACAACATTTGTGTCTACTGTTGACGGTGACACAGAACCATTTGAAGTGTTATGGGGCGTCCTCCAAAGAGACACACTTGCACCATTCTTGTTCATTATTGTGGTTGACTATGTTCTACGCATGTCCTTAGATCATCATAATGATAATAGACCAAATCTCTATCCGCATCATCCGTTGCCACTTCTCATGTTCTGGAAGACTGGCTAAGAAGTTTCCTAAGGTGGTTCTGATTGTGTGCTACTCTCCAACTAGTGTTGCCCCTGTAGATGAGGTGGAAAATTTCTATCACAATCTACAAGCAGCTACTGGTGGAGTGGATCAGCATGCATTCTTAACATTCCTGGAAGACTTTAATGCAAGTCTACATCAATCACCTACATCGCCCTGGGTCTATAGCAATAGTGTTAACCGAAATTCTGTCCATCTTCAGGATTTTATCTCTGGAAATGGATTGTTTTCGGCAGGAACCCAGTTCAAGAAGCGAACTGGAAAGCTATGGACTCATAGTGGACCCAGTGGTCACAAGTCCCAGATAGACCATATTCTGTTTCGTATGAAATACAGGAGCTCTATACAAGACTGTAATGCATTTACACTTCGACCCTTCTCCAGTGATCACTGCCTTATTGTGGCCAAGGTAAGACTTAGTCTGCATGCTAGCAGAACAACGAAATCTGCCTTGCCGCGGCATGACTGGTCCTCTCTGTTGCAACATCCAAGTGTGAGATCCAGCTTTACACTACAGCTGAGCAACAGGTATGAGTTCTTGCCTCTAAGGCGGCAGATCACTGTGAGGGCTATACTGCCTTTACAGAAGCAGTTAAGTTAGCAGCTGCAGAAACAGTTCCTGTATACCCTCGAAACAGGAAAAGGGCCCCCTGGACTGACAAGAAAATTCAGAAGTGCCAAAATGACCTCCATAAGGCGCAGAAAGAGTCCCGACTCAAACAGACTACAGCGGCCAAGAATGCAGTTAAGGCTGCATCTAGGTCCCTGAACAGACAGTACTGTACTCTGTTAATCTACAGGAGCTAATAAACCAACAGGTTGATGCCATCAATGATGCTGACGACAGCAGGCAATCATCCCAGGCATGGAAATCGATCAATTTGCTTACTGGGCGGAAAAGCCAACCAACCACCAAGGTTAAGGCTGAATCACCAGCCGATTGCCTCAATGGTTGGAAAGCCCACTTTGAAAAGCTCCTCAATAATGACAGGGTATTGCCTGATAAGTTTATAGAAGTAAAAGTGTCTGAGTCTGTACTCCCAGATATTCCCATTGGCGATATCTCCTTTGCAGAATTTTTGGCTGCTGCAAAGAGCATTAAGACCAATCGTGCCAGTGGAGTAGATGGTGTTCCCCCTGAGGTCTTTAAAATACCTGAGTGTTTAAAGCTCATCTATCCCATCATAGTAGACATGTACCGAACAACAAGAGTCCCAGAAGAAATGAAAACAAATAAGTTGGTGCCAGTTCCCAAGAAGGGCTACCTAACACTCTATGGTTCTTTTCGGGGAATCGCATTGATCTCGATTGCTGCAAAGCTATACAATAGGATTCTATTAAATCGCATCAGGGATCCCATTGAGAGACTGCTCCGTGGAAATCAGAATGGGTTCCGTAAAGGTCGTGGGACCATGGAGCCCATTTTGGCAATTAGAAGGATAATTGAAGAGTTATCAAAAAAGAAAGACAGGCATCTGGCTGTTATCTTTGTTGACTTCTTGAAGGCCTTTGATTCAGTCTCTCGCGCACGTATGTTCAGCATACTTTCATTATATGGGATTCCTGATGAAATTATTGCAGCAATCAGATCAGTATACGATGGTTCGACAACATTTGTGTCTACTGTTGACGGTGACACAGAACAATTTGAAGTGTTATGGGGCGTCCTCCAGGGAGACACACTTGCACCATTCTTGTTCATAATTGTTGTTGACTATGTTCTATGCATGTCCTTAGATCATCATAATGATGATGGGGTGATCATAACTCCACCTATTGGCTCCAGAAGTCGAGGAAATCCTGCCAAGTACCTAACTGATCTAGACTTTGCTGATGACTTAGGAGTACTCTCAGAATCACTAGAGGGAGCCCAACGGCTCCTCAGCTTAACTCCAGAAAGACAAAAAATTTGACAGTTAACATTGAAAGTCCTCAGCAAGTCTCTGATCGGATGAGCATAAGCACAAACGACAAAAGATGGTATGCTTGAGCATGTGGATGACTTCTGTTACCATTACCGTTACTGTAACCATTACCGGTACACTAATTAGCTGCCATTGCTGGAGAGCTGTAGGCATCTATAGACGACTTAGTACAGTAGTACGGTACATGTAGGCCTAGAATGCAAAATACCTGGCATTCACAACTTTTTGAGGGTGAGTCAGATTGATTGTTTTCACTTTCAAACTTTTCACTTTCTGAGAGTCGCTCCAATACCAACCACCAACTTGTGCAGTATATTTCATCACTGTGTTTCCCTTCCTATACATATAATTTCCCTGCGATTAAATAATTTTTTAATTTACAAAAATTGGAGAGCGTAGTAGTATTGTTGTAGTTTTGACATGATGTTGGCATACTTCAGTACTGTACAGTACTGAAGTGATTAATTCATAATACTCCAATGCTAAGGCTCACTTTACTTCATGGCTCGCCCCACACTGCCACAGTACACATAATTGCAATTTTTAGGTTAGGAGAGATTAAATTATTTGTTTGTATTTTTTTATGAAATTGCTTAAATAAGCAAGAAAATTGAATAGCGCTACACATATTCCTTATTTAAGCAACATTTGTCATTTTGAAAGATATTGCTTAATTAAGCAAGGCATATAATTTTAAAAATTTTAAAATGGAATAATTTGAGAACGCACAGATAGATTTTTTTGCGATTTCACCATTTTATGCAGAATTTTTCGCTCTTTCTTTTCAACAAATAATATCCTGCGCGAAAAATTTTTCTGATTTTTAAATTGAGATTTTGTGATTTGAAAAATAAAAAATTGCTTATTTAAGCAAGGAAAAAATTAGCGGATTTTCAACATTCCTTATTTAAGCAATAATTTTTATTGCTTAAATAAGGATGGTCCCTAACTGACTGAATTTTTAACAACTGCAGTATTACTGCAGTTGTGCAGTACTGTCAACTGTTATTTATTGTACCGGTTCTCCAGTATTAGTGTAATGGTGTAGGTGTATAAACACAACCTGGCAACAGCTTCCATCAGTCCATTCACTCCATTCAGCCATTAGAGATTAGTCTCAGAAGACCACACACACACACTGACTGACTGACAACTCAAGTTGGCTGCAGTACCTGTAATAACTACTGCGGGTATTGCATATTGCAGTATTGTTATTTTGGGGACCGTCTGACCGTCCCTTAAACAGTAAAACACTTATCTGCTTATATATATATATATATACAGATATATTTATATGGTACGCGGGTACGGTACCTACCGCTTGTATTTTATGAACCGCTTTTTACAGTCAGGCACATTACCAATTTTGGTAGTTTACCAATATTGGCAGTTTTACTGCCGAAATTGGTAGTACTGCCAATTTTGGAAGTTTTACATGCAATTTTCATATTCATAAACATTATTCTGTTCTTATTCTCATAATTTGTATTTGTAATGTTACCGTACCGTATTTATGAATGATAATATGAACGTACGTACGTACGTAGGGTAAAACGAACTTAGATCCTGCAAGGCCTGACTTTGATGAACTTAGATCTTTCCGAACTTCGGTCCTATCTGGGTGAACTTAGATCCTAACTAGGTGAACTTAGATCCTAACTTGGTGAACTTAGATCCTAACTACAAACTAGGTGAACTTAGATCCTAACTAGGTGAACTTAGATCCTAACTAGGTGAACTTAGATCCTAAACTAAGTGAACTTGGATCCTAAACTAGGTAAACTTAGATCCTAACTAGGTGAACTTAGATCCTAAACTAAGTGAACTTGGATCCTAAACTAGGTGAACTTAGATCCTAACTAGGTGAGCTTAGATCCCAATTTATGCTAATAAAAGCCTTTGGTAATCATCATGCTAGTCGCGAAGCGAACTTAGATCCCACGTTGAAAGCAAAGGGCAATTAGATCTTAGGTGGACTTAGATCCCAATTTATACAAATTCCTTAGCACATGCAAGAGGGGAAGCGAACTTAGATCCCACGTGTACTGTGCGTTGGCCGCGTTCTATCGATATTATAGTGTATATTGTACTGTGCAGCTGTGTTTCATTATAAGCATATAAAACTACTTATAATGATCTAATGCAAATAAGTCATACTGTCATACACTCAAAAGTACGTAGTTGCAATCGGTGACTTACCAACAAACGGTACAGCAATATATGCAAGGGGATCTAAATTCGTATGTTGAGGATCTAAGTTCGTATGGGAAGGATCTAAGTTCGTATGGGAAGGATCTAAGTTCGTATGGGAAGGATCTAAGTTCGTGTGGGTAGGATCTATGTTCGTTTGGGAAGGATCTAAGTTCGTATGGGAAGGATCTAAGTTCGTATGGGAAGGATCTAAGTTTACCCAAGATCTAAGTTCGTTCAGGATCTAAGGCTGTAAGGTGCTCTAGGATCTAAAGCCGGGGATCCGTATCAGTATACTTTTCAATATGTACATGGGCAATCTATATTGGAAATTACAAAATTTAAGTATAATTTTTTAAGAAAAGCACAACTTGACAACATATATAAACATATATATTTATGTATATAGTTAGACATACAACGAGTATATAAACTTCATATCTTCTGATCTTTACGTATAGTTAGACGTACACCGAGTATATAATGAAGGAACCTATTTTTATAATCTCTCTAAATGAGCAATATCCTGTAATATTTCGCACTCTTCAATGTCAATATCAATACACACACAAGTCACAAATGTTAGATGCTGTGGATGCAATGCCGCCCTTTCTTTTGACATAAATGGTATGGTACCATTTCTCACATCTTTCACAATCTTCCCAGTTGATCAAGTATCCTTTAGGAGGGCGAGGACTAATTTTTCAATATTAATTTAACCTGTTAACATTAACCCTATGAGAATGCTGAAACAACACCCAATTGGCAATTTGCATACTGGAGGGTAGAGAGGTAATGGTATGGCTTATCTGCTTATGGCTGTATGGCATATGGCACATACTGAGTGGCTCCATCCAGCCATCCATATATCAGTCAATACTCAATACCATTGTTAAACTATACTGCTGTACTGCCAATTTTGGTAGCTCATTCCAATATTGGAAGTTCCGAAATGTATTTTATGTCACAAAAAATTAACAGCACGGTCAAAAAAATTTCCGCACGGTCAATATTTTGCTTTATTTATTATGATATGAATAAGCTTGTGAAAAAATAGCATTTCCACAAAATTTAATGCAACCGCAAAGAAAATTTCCAATATTGGCTTGGCAGACGGCTGCCAATTTTGGAAGTAAAACTACCAATATTGGAAACATGCCAATATTGGTAATGTGCCCGACTGTTTTACAATTTTTTTCATTCACCTTTTTTCTACCGATGATTACCCTCAATTAGTATTTTAAAGTGATCGTTTATTGTTTGGGTTAGAAAAGCCCGCATATGTAACCTGCTCCTTTCCCTCAATTGGTAAAGTGGCTGTTTATTGTTTTGGGGTTTGGTAAAGTGATCGTTTATTGTTTTGGTTAGAAAAGCCCGCCTCTGCAACCTGCTCCTTTCCCACAATCGGTAAAGTGGCCGTTTATTGATTTGGTTAGAAAAGCCTGCCTATGTAACCTGCTCCTTTCCCTAAAAAAAATTGTAAAATTAATTTGTATGCTTTATATTGTTTCATACTCGTACCGGTATTTCTATTATTATTCTCAGATTATGCCTGTATGCTGTTATGTATAATAAAAATATTGATTGAGAAACCCATGTTTATCTAAAATCTTTACAAGTTTTGGGAAAACTTTTCCCGTCTTTTTACCCGCTATTTCCCCGAGGAGACCGAGAAATTAGTGAAAAATATCAGAGTCTTTTCATATATAGAAATGTAGAATATTCATATGTAGAAGTGAATATGAAAAAAATTTTCTTCTAAGTGTTTTCCCACCAGACAAGTGTTTTAGACACTTGCGTTTTTTAGCGTTTCAGTGCCCCCCAAACCGGAAATTCCCCAAAATGCACTGGCAACATATCAAGCCACTCTACTTCTGTACTTGAAATTCTACCAGTCAGCCAATAGAGCCTATTTTTAAAAGAGTTAGGCCTACGCCTACTTGAAAAATTTTCGCTCGCTCCGCTCGCGTTTGTGTATTATTCCTACTGTATTACGCCATACTCTTATTCATCATGCAAATAACTAATAATAGGGAGATTTGATTACAGTGATATTTTATCACCCACATTATGGACTAACCAACAGCTTGAGCATTGAAGGTACCATATCCAATCCACTTTAATCATCATGGCCAATATCAGGCCAAAGTTTTAATGTGTTTAATAATCAAAGTTTAATAATGAGTTGTATGAAAGGTTTTTCAATTATTCACACCAATATAGCTTAAAACCACGATTCAGCAGATTTTCCGTGCTCGCTACACTCAGATTTAATTCATAATCACATCTGTCAGTCTGTAGATAAAAAACAGTCGCTTGACCTACCCAAAAATGTTAAAATTTTCTTGCTCGCTACGCTTGCAATTTAATCACATCTGTATTTAAAAACAGTCGGCTGACCTACTACCGGTATCGGAATATTACTGTATTAATGTTAACATTTCTGCAAAATCTTCTTGTTCGCTACACTCGCATTTCCATGTTAAAATGTTAATCTCTCAATGGTTGGCGCGCATTGAATGTCATGGCTGGCGCGCCATAATTTTAATCAGAACCCGTGTGGCGCGCCAATACATATCAATCATAATCAATACCTACTCCATATAGGAGCAGAGCGAGCGAAATTATTTGTGCTAATTTTTTCTCACCTTGCACGAACTTTAACTACTATTGTACTAGGCCCTACCGATCTACTGTAAACAAAGCGTAAAGGACCCAATTGCGCGCCACATCTAAATGTGCCAAATCACAAATGCGCTCCACAACAGCTTGCAGGCTTGTGCAAGCTCTCCACAGATCCTTGACCAAACCAAGTCAGAATTCAGGAATTGGAACCCGGCTGCCCGGGGTGTTGGAGTTGCCCATCTCACCATCAGATGCAGACAGGCCAAGGCTTAGACAGACACATATTTGCAGCTTTTTAAGTCAGTAAGTACTGTACCGGTACTGCACAACTGCAGTACTAAGGTACGGTAGTCGGTAACTGACGATGGAGGCAAAGGTTCTGGAACACAGCTGCACACCCCGAATGAAATTAAATATAGGCCTATCTAACCTTACCTACATACGTACCGGTACTAATTAATAAAATGTAATATGAAATGAATGTACTATTTTTATTGTAATTATATTAATATGCATTAATCCATAATTACTTGAATCGAATATGGATATTAATAGGCTTGGTAAATTGCATCAAACTGACAAAGACTGGATGAAATACAAACTGACTATAATTCTAGGAAGACACATTTAATTATTTGAAAAAGTGTTGACATGAAAGCTTAGACCTGGTGTGCGTGCAAGCCCCATACTGATGAAACCACATATAGCAGTATAGCCATGCGCATGGATCATATTTCGCGACCTTCAAGATCTTCAAGACGAGAAACTTTCCCAGAACAATCAGCGTTGTGTCACAATGATAACAACCTTTTACTTTGGATCCTCGAAGGTAAAGGTGTTCCAAGAAAACGCCTGTATTACTGTGAGATATACCTGGATGCAAGACTTTACACAAGAACGTCATCCAAGATGTATTGCGATATGTTATTCTGGGGTGAAAACTTTGAATTCCACAAGCTGAGTCAAATATCTACAATCACAATAATTGTTTACAGGGACCTTTCTGATAAAAAGAAGAAGAAAGAGAAAAAGCGAAGCTCTTACATTGGTGAAGTTATTGTTAATGTACCAACTGTTTCATCTACACCTGTAGAAAAATGGTACACTTTGCAAACATCTCCCAGGACTATATCACTACCAGGTACAGTTTTCTCAAGTCGTGATATTCCTTCTGTACGAGTTAAAGCATATTTCCAAAGCATAAACATACTACCTCTAACATGTTACTCTAGTCTGCTAGATTTTGTCAAAGAAAACTCCAATAAGTTATGCTACATCCTAGAGCCTTGTGTGACTGTGAAACAGAAAAATGATATTGCATCTTCATTAATTTACATCCTCCAAGCAGAAAATAAAGCGACAGACTTTCTTAGTCAGATAATTGCGAATGAAGTAAAAGGTTTAGACAATGAAAACCTGGTGCTTCGAAGCAACACTATGGCAACTAAATCCATGGAAGCATTCATGAAATTGTGTGGCACACGATACCTGCAAAACACACTATCGGAATTTATTAAGAAAATCTATGAAACAAAAGATGACTGTGAGGTCGACCCCAGCCGCCTGTCAACAAGTCAAACTTTGATAATTAACCAGACAAACTTAAATGGTTATTGCCAAATGGTTTGGCATAGCATTGTTAATTCGGCCACTGCTTTTCCTCCAAACCTCCGTATCATATTTGCCAAACTACGTGGTGAATTGCTCATCCATCAACCAAGTTGTTTCTCAGACAATATTGTGTCTGGATCAATATTCTTGCGGTTCTTATGTCCAGCAATAATGTCACCGTCGATGTTTGAACTAGTGCATGAGTATCCAGATGAAAAAATGAGGAGGACTTTAACGTTAGTAGCTAAGACCATCCAAAATCTGGCTAACTTCACAAAGTTTGGTAGTAAAGAAGATTATATGGAGTTTATGAATGAATTTGTTGAACAAGAAATGGAAACAATGAGAAATTTCCTTATTGATATATCATCACCGATTCCTGGTGAATTAGGGCAACCAGTACCAGTAGTTAATCAAGACAATCAGATTGATATTAGTAAAGAATTGGCCCTCTTACACACTCTCCTCAAACAATATCTCTCAAATACCCGCCCAGAAGATACTTCCCAATTACATCCCCTGGGAGCAATAGTTGAGAATATCAACAAATCATACAATGATCACTTCCCTCCAATGCGTGTTGATGACCCAATGGGTCCCATAACAACCCCACCCAGTCGATCTTCAACTAAGACTAGGAACAAGTCCCCAGCTAGTAAATCTTTGTATGAATGTGGAAGTAGTGCTGCAGCAATGAGACTATCACCCTCATTTAATGGAACCCCCACCAGCAACCAATACAATGAGAGTACTATGACTCAAGGACGCCTTCCCTCGCCTAATATCGGTGCAACAGACCATGCAGTGACACATTTTCTCAGCAGACCAGGTTCTAGAAGCACGATTTACTCTCAGGATAACCCATGGCTCATACGCGAAGGGTCTGCAGCACGAAGCCCGAGTGTTGATCGTGCTAGGAGCGCATGTGGTTCATTAGCATACAATGCACCCCTGGCAAGAGCTGAAAGTCTTACTCCAAGCAGTGAGACTTCCACATTACCACGTAAATCACTAAAGTTGGAATCTTTACTCAACAGCAGTAGAGTTGATCCTTACAGCACATCTGAACCACATAGTAATAATAAACAGTTCGATCAAGTGCTGGATAACATAGCAGCAAGTGAACAAGAAATAGCACGATCAGTCAACATCCTCATGGAAACCTATAAACCGCAACTAACAGCGACAGGCAATCAGTCTGACCTATCACGGTATAATTTAAACAAATGGCAATTCTCGAACAGTCTACCAGTTCCCGTTGATGCAATATCCACCCCCGTAGAATCACCAGGTGAAGCCACACATCCCTGTACTACATCTAGCAGTGCAGCAGTTGAATTTCATAATCCAACCTTCACTGCTACATTAGACCGTGGCATTAGTAACCTTTCATCCATGGCCGCATCAGGTCAACAATATAAATCTCTCACTAGTACTCTGGAATTTCGCAGCTGTCAAAATAGTGATGATCAAAAGTCAGGACCAACACCCAATAGTTACAGTTACACATCTTCTGCATTACACTCCTTGCCTTTGCGCCACAATCGACATCAAACGAGAGCCTTTGATGATGGAAAATTGTCTCATTTAATTTCAACATCACAGGTTATTGGCAAAGAGATTCAAGAACCTGGGAAGCCTGGGAAGCTTTCTGATAGGGATGTCAAGGAGCGCAGTTTCTCCATTGATTCAGCCCCAGTTCGTGCAGTTACAGAACAATCACCTCATAATGAAAGCAGTGCATTTAACATAGAGCAATACTACATAGTTGAGTTAGAAAAACTACAAAACGAACTACAAAAATCCAGAATCAAGATTATCCAAATGGAAGATTCATTGAGACAACAAGAAGAGACAACAAGTCCAACATTGGAGCTTCAGACCAAATTAGATGAATCGGTTGCCAGGGAGATACAATTTAAACAAGAAGCAACAGAGATGAGTCTAATATTGGACCGACGGCAACGTATTATTGAGGCACAGGAGCGCCGAATACAGTCTCTGACATCTACCAACCAGCAACTACTGACGGCATTAAACTCATTGAAGGAAAGATATCAACAGGATACCAGATGATTGATTACCAACTGAAAGTAAACCCGCGATATCATGATTGTATCTGGGAGGAGGGATGTGCTGGGGGGTCAGTCAGCTCACAGTTTTGTTAACTTTGCAATAATAATAATCAATAAAATTATGTGGGGCAACCCAGATAAATACACTATCAATAGTGTATGTATATACAGGGTGTTTGTTTATAAAAATGATAAAAAATGTTTTATTTTTTAATAACTCATCAAAGACTCGGTGTAATTGAAATTGAAAGCACAATTTTGGTTTCGCATGAAAGCCATAACACACGATTATATTTTGACATCAAATGTGGGTATATAATGAGCATTGTTGCAGAATAAATATTAATTGACTTGCTTTCGACTTAATATAAACATTTGACAGTATATATTTGTGATTGTTGTTTAGCTCCATACAGTTTATTCTATGGTATTTTCAGCAAACGACACATGAATAAAAGTTTGGTTGTAACGGTATTCCGTGGTAATGACATTATATAAATTTGATGTCAAAGATAATTTTGCGTTCTGCCTTTCATTAACACACATCAATGTCTATAGTCTATATGTTATGTTTTAAACTATGTAGTATGTATTTATAATAGTATATATGATACCTAGTATATGGTACTACGGTATATATATATACTATAGATAAATATTATATGTATGCTATATACTATATAGCATACATAAAATATTTATCACAAGTTAAATAAAGGGGGCATTGACATAAAGTTAATTATCACTTTATTTGAACTCCACGATATCATATTATTGTTTAATTAAGGCGGATGAATGGGGCAGAGCAGATACAGACTTGTTTGATATACATTTATTATTTGGTTCATTGATATATTTTTTAGTTGATTCTGATCAGGTTATGCGCCTCTTCATCCGTATACTTTTTATGCTATTTTTAATTGATATTGGGTCAGATAGGTAATTTTTGTTCTATGTGTATTTGTGAATTTAACTTAGTGAAGTAGTTCACTTAAATGAAGAATAATAACTTGTTTTTATAATTGAAACCTCAAGACATATTACAGGTTGAGTGAGTACCGGTACTACTACAACCACGTCACACTCGGAGAATCAATAAATTGTATTTAATACAATTTATTTCTTATTATTAAATACTAATTGCCATTTTAATGACTATTTATTCGTTATAATTATATATATTATATGCTTTAATCATCTTCACTCCGTCATTTGTTCTTCCAAAGTTATAAATTAGGTAGATTTTATATTTAGTTATTAAACTATATTGCATTAATATTGTAGCATTTGTAATAATTATTGTAGTGTAACAAACTAATATAATAATAGTTGATATTGGCGCTGGTGGTATACCAAAACTAAGTTAGTTAATTAAAGTGTATGTCGCTTTGTTTTGGTAAATTATCGTTGGCTATATAGGTATGTCAATAGTTTACGTCATAGTATTATGATATTTCTAAAACTAATAAGTAATTATATTCTATTATATTATTTGTGTGACGTATAAAGTAAATATATATATATATACCCGGTAGTAATATCTACTTGTATATTATTACAGTTTTTGTAGTTGTTTTTTTCGGTAGACTGGTCCAGTTTGATGCTACGATTGGGTTTTGTATAACAGAAGAATTCCTCAACCTCCTAAACTTACTTGGAAATATTATGATAAATGTTTCTTTACTCCAAGTGCAATGCTAACAACCAAGTGAAGCGCCTGTGTTTTTGAGTCGAAGGTGTTAATGTCTTCCACAAGGTCGAGAGATTAAAACGATAAACGTTATTTCCTATTAATTAATCAGTTTGGTTTTGATTTAATTCATTGATTTAATTCAAAACCCCGTGTGGGTTGTGGAAAATTCGGTACCAAAACTTAATGGAACCAAATTGTTCGCATACCGGTACTGTTGTATAGGACAATTGGGCCCCAAATCAGAATATTATGAGGACCGAATTGCAAACGGTCCAAATTTATTTGCGTGGATTTAAATGGATTGAAAGATAAATGTTTTCGGAAATTGATGAAATTTTCTCAAAAAAAAAAGAAAATTTATAATATTTTGTAGTTTCGTGCTATTAAGGAGTTTCATGTGGTGACACCTGCTGATCCGAGTACTATTTACACCACAAACAGCGTGAATCTTTAAATAGTTAATACAAATTATGTACAGTAATTGGGAAGAAGTAAATAAAACAGTATCGATAGAGAAATAAATCAGTATCCGTACAGTTCGGTCTCGGACAGTTCGGACCCGGACAGTTCGATCCCGGACATTTCGGTCTCGGACAGTTCGGACCCGGACAGTTCGATCCCGGACATTTCGGTCTCGGACAGTTCCGTCACGGACAATTCGGTCCCGAATCCAATAATTAATGGTACCGAATTGCCCACCTTCCACGTACATTCTGTGCGTTCACGTATCATTTTATTTAAATTAATATAAAAGTAATTATTTAGAGCATTTATTATAACCAATATTTTTAGCAAGAATTAATAATTTATTATGTTTATTATAATAATAGTTTTTTTAATACTTCATTTCAAAAGTGTTTTTGCATGGCAATAATTCACTTTTTAATTTAACAATATTTCTTTATTATGTTATTTGATGCTATTTAATTGTAGTTGCGATATAATTATAATAATTTCAATTATTAATTGTGTTATATCTGAATATTGGAATGGAAAGGCTAATATTTTATGGCCGGTTTAGGTTTATTTATATACATTCAATTCCTGGTAGCAAGGTGAGATAATTCTAAAGTGATAGCTGAGATAAAACCCTAACCCTGACATACCTGGGGGGTAGTTAAGACAACTGGGATGGCCGCTGTTCCCACAGTCCACACAACTAATGAGCCGCTCTGAGGCGCTACTTCTGTTGCTGCGTTCGTCTCCCAGACAGAAACCACAGACCCCTACTGGGGTGGCTCTGTTACCGTCCGTAGGTAGCGGCGGTGTGGGTGGAAGCGTGTAGCATTGCTTGCCAACTACTACAAGTCTCTTTGTAGCTAAACTCCGCTTCAATGTTTGACGGAGGAGCCTAAAATCATTAAACAAAAGTTATGGCGGGGGTCTTGCTTAAATCCAGAAGATGTTTTAACATTTCACTATAGAAAGTTTTATTCGAAAATTTGATTATCAGAAATAGACGTCACTAATGTATAACTTTATGGGAAGAGTGAAAACGTTAATAGATGTTTAATAGACCCACATGGAAAGCCCCCCAATCCACTAACCACCACACCCCCAGTCCACTAACCCCCCAATCCAATAATCCTCCAGTCCACTAACCCTCCAGTCCACTAACCCCCCAGTCCACTAACCCTCCAATCCACTAACCACCACACCCCCAGTCCACTAACCCCCCAATCCAATAATCCTCCAGTCCACTAACCCTCCAGTCCACTAACCACCACACCCCAGTCCACTAACCCCCCAATCCAATAATCCTCCAGTCCACTAACCCTACAGTCCACTAACCACCACACCCCCAGTCCACTAACCATCCAATCCAATAATCCTCCAGTCCACTAACCCTCCCCAGTCCAAACCCCCCAGTCCACTAACCCTCCAGTCCACTAACCACCACACCCCCAGTCCACTAACCCTCCAATCCAATAATCCTCCAGTCCACTAACCCTCCAGTCCACTAACCCCCCAGTCCACTAACCACCACACCCCAGTCCACTAACCCTCCAATACAATAATCCTCCAGTCCACTAAGCCTCCAGTCCACTAACCCCCCAGTCAACTAACCACCACACCCCCAGTCCACTAACCCTCCAATCCAATAATCCTCCAGTCCACTAACCCTCCAGTCTACTAACCCTCCAGTCCACTAACCCTCCAGTCCAAACCCTCCAGTCCACTAACCACCACACCCCCAGTCCACTAACCCTCCAATCCAATAATCCTCCAGTCCACTAACCCTCCAGTCCACTAACCACCACACCCCCAGTCCACTAACCCTCCAATCCAATAATCCTCCAGTCCACTAACCCTCCAGTCCACTATCACCCCAGGCCACTAATCACCACACCCCCAGTCCACTAACCCTCCAATCCAATAATCCTCCAGTCCACTAACCCTCCAGTCTACTAACCCTCCAGTCCACTAACCCTCCAGTCCAAACCCTCCAGTCCACTAACCACCACACCCCCAGTCCACTAACCCTCCAATCCAATAATCCTCCAGTCCACTAACCCTCCAGTCCACAACCCTCCAGTCCACTAACCCTCCAGTCCACTAACCCTCCAGTCCACTAACCCTCCAGTCCACTAACCACCACACCCCCAGTCCACTAACCCTCCAATCCAATAATCCTACAGTCCACTAACCCTCCAGTTAACATCCGGTCCACTAACAATCCCCACCCCCCCAAGCACCCCTGTCCACTAACCCTCCAGTCAACTTACCCCCAGTCCACCCCACCACCCCCCAGCCCACTAACCCTCCAGTCAACTAACCCAACCCCCCAGTCCACTAAATCCCAGCCCACTAACTAACAACCACTCCACTAACACCCTGTCACCAACACCCCCCCCCCCCCACCCAGTCTAACCCTCCAGTCCACTAACCCTCCAGTCCACTAACCCTCCAGTCCACTACCCCCCCCCCCCCCCCCCCCCCCCCCCACCAAGTCCACTAACCCTCCCCCAAGTACACTAACTTCCAGTCCACTAACCCCCCAGTCCAATAATCCTCCAGTCCACTAACCCTACAGTCCACTAGCACTCAAGTCGACTAACCCGACCCACCAGTCCACTACCCCCACCCCCCCCCCCCCCCCCACTCCCCCCAAGTCCATTAAGGACTTCCAGTCCACTAACACCCCTCCCGCAGTCCACTAACCACAACCCCAGTCCACTAACATCCGGTCCACTAACAATCCCCCCCCCCCCCCCCCCAGTCCACTAACCCTCCAGTCAACTTACCCCCAGTCCACCACCCCCCAGTCCACTAACCCTCCAGTCAACTAACCCAACCCCCCAGTCCACTAAATCCCAGCCCACTAACTAACCTCCACTCCACTAACACCCTGTCCCCCCCCCCCCCCCCCCCCCCCGGCAGTCCAGTCCACTAACCTCCAGTCCACTAACACCCCTCCGCCCAGTCTACTAACACCCAGTCCACTAACCACCACCCCCCAAGTCGACTAACCACCACCCCTCAAGTCCACTAACCACCGCCCCCCCAAGTCCACTAACCACCAGTCCATTAACCTCCAGTCCACTACCCCCCCCCCCCCCCCCCAGTCCACTAACCCCCCAGTCCACTAACCTCCAGTCCACTAACTTCCAGTCCACTAACCCTCCAATCCACTAACCCACCAGTCCACTAACCCTCCAGTCCACTAACCCCCCAGTCCACTAACCCTCCAGTCCACTAACCCTCCAGTCCACTACCCCCCCCCCCCCCCCCCCAAGTCCACTAACCTCCAGTCAACTACTAACCTGGTCAAGTCGAACGATATTTTTTGAAGAACATCGATCATACGGAAGTTATCGGCGATGTAAGCGTTTATCGTAGACAGATTGGCGCCTCCTTCGAGGGAACCCGCGTTAACGATAGCGTTGCGTACCGCTCGCAACATATCCGCATGGGAGTTCGCCTAGGTAAACATATGCGGAGTGAATCACAGCGGCTACATTAAAGAATACTGTATCGATTAAATATTAGTTGGAAAACAAACATCTCATCAACCATCTCAGAGCTTCTGTTGTGGGATCTTAAGTCAGGTCAGGTATTCTAGGTCATTGATCAAGAAAACTTGCCACCTCCATGCAGCATAAAGGAGGTGCCACCTGTAGCTGCATAGACCCTCTTACTAGGGCAAATCTGGTCCTGTAACTAGGACCCCCTTCGTTCTGGGATAAGGACGCCCTTGGTCCTGGATTAAGGACCCATATACTTGGCTGCAGGGGTATATGGCCTGACCAGGCAGATGGTGATCTACCAATGGCTGGTCAGGAGTAGAGTGTTCTCATGTCCACTCTGAGAGCACTTCACTGCGACCTGCACCTGGCAGCAAGGGTACAGGGCATGACCCAGCAGATGAGCTGCAACAGCCAATGGTGGGTCATGTGCGCCAGAGTAGATATGGGTGATGGGCCTCATATCTGACTCCATTGCGACACCCACCCTGTGGAATGGCAAACCAGGGTGTGGTATTTGCCCCGAGAGCTGACTCGGCAAAAAAGCACCCCCCAACCCCCACTATGGATTACATTAGCAATGCGGAGGTCCGGCCACTAGAGGCCAGTGGAATTACCGGACACAATCGGCCTCACAGGCGTCAGTTAACTCCTGACCGGCTGCCTGTCTCACCCCCTACTGGAGAGAGAGCAGCCAACAATTCTTTGAGTCCCTTTCCTGATGACCTTTCTGGCCCAAACCCTGGGTCACCAGGAAGGCCAGATTGTGATAGGGAGAGGGATTCTGGAGTTGGAGGCTACTCTCATGTTCCACCCCGACCAACAAAGCCATTGGTGAATCTGAGGCAAGTCACAAGACTAGCCTCAGTAAACACCCTAACACTCGGGTCCCCAATGCGACAAGGTGAGCTGACTGCCTTGGCAGATAAGCTTTCTCTTAGCGCAGTGGGTGTTCAAGAGCACCGAATGCAGACTGGACAGACTGATGAGGTTCTGATTAAGGACATGGGGGGCGGTTGGCGACTCGCCCTCGCGTCAGCAGATGATAGTGGCAATGGTGGAATTGGTCTATTGATGAATCCAACTGCACATGCAGCATTGGACAAAATAGACCAAATCTCTAACCGCATCATCCGTTGCCACTTCTCATGTTCTGGAAGACTGGCTAAGAAGTTTCCTAAGGTGGTTCTGATTGTGTGCTACTCTCCAACTAGTGTTGCCCCTGTAGAGGAGGTGGAAAATTTCTACCACAATCTACAAGCAGCTACTGATGGAGTGGATCAGCATGCATTCTTAACATTCCTGGGAGACTTTAATGCAAGTCTGCATCAATCACCTACATCGCCCTGGGTCTATAGCAATAGTGTTAACCGAAATTCTGTCCATCTTCAGGATTTTATCTCTGGAAATGGATTGTTTTCGGCTGGAACCCAGTTCAAGAAGCGAACTGGAAAGCTATGGACTCATAGTGGACCCAGTGGTCACAAGTCCCAGATAGACCATATTCTGTTTCGTAGGAAATACAGGAGCTCTATACAAGACTGTAATGCATTTACACTTCGACCCTTCTCCAGTGATCACCGCCTTATTGTGGCCAAGGTAAGACTTAGTCTGCGTGCTAGCAGAACAACGAAATCTGCCTTGCCGCGGCATGACTGGTCCTCTCTGTTGCAACAGCCAAGTGTGAGATCCAGCTTCACACTACAGCTGAGCAACAGGTATGAGGCTCTTGCCTCTGAGGCGGCAGATCACTGTGAGGGCTATACTGCCTTTACAGAAGCAGTTAAGTTAGCAGCTGCAGAAACAGTTCCTGTATACCCTCGAAACAGGAAAAGGGCCCCCTGGACTGACAACAAAATTCAGAAGTGCCGAAATGACCTTCATAAGGCGCAGAAAGAGTCCCGACTCAAACAGACTACAGCGGCCAAGAATGCAGTTAAGGCTGCATCTAGGTCCCTGAACAGGCAGTACTCTGCTAATCTACAGGAGCTAATAAACCAACAGGTTGATGCCATCAATGATGCTGACGACAGCAGGCAATCATCCCAGGCATGGAAATCGATCAATCTGCTTACTGGGCGGAAAAGCCAACCAACCACCAAGGTTAAGGCTGAATCACCAGCCGATCGCCTCAATGGTTGGAAAGCCCACTTTGAAAAGCTCCTCAATAATGACAGGGTATTGCCTGATAACTTTATAGAAGTAAAAGTGTCTGAGTCTGTACTCCCAGATATTCCCATTGGCGATATCTCCTTTGCAGAAGTGAAGGCTGCTGCAAAGAGCATTAAGACCAATCGTGCCAGTGGAGTAGATGGTGTTCCCCCTGAGGTCTTTAAAATACCTGAGTGTTTAAAGCTCATCTATCCCATCATAGTAGACATGTACCGAACAACAAGAGTCCCACAAGAAATGAAAACAAATAAGTTGGTGCCAGTTCCCAAGAAGGGCAACCTAACACTCTATGGTTCTTTTCGGGGAATCTCATTGATCTCGATTGCTGCAAAGCTATACAATAGGATTCTATTAAATCGCATCAGGGATCCCATTGAGAGACTGCTCCGTGGAAATCAGAATGGGTTCCGTAAAGGTCGTGGGACCATGGAGCCCATTTTGGCACTTAGAAGGATAATTGAAGAGTTATCAAAAAAGAAAGACAGGCATCTGGCTGTTATCTTTGTTGACTTCTTCAAGGCCTTTGATTCAGTCTCTCGCTCACGTATGTTCAGCATACTTTCATTATATGGGATTCCTGATGAAATTATTGCAGCAATCAGATCAGTATACGATGGTTCGACAACATTTGTGTCTACTGTTGACGGTGACACAGAACCATTTGAAGTGTTATGGGGCGTCCTCCAAGGAGACACACTTGCACCATTCTTGTTCATTATTGTGGTTGACTATGTTCTACGCATGTCCTTAGATCATTATAATGATGATGGGGTGATGATAACTCCACCTACTGGCTCCAGAAGTCGAGGAAATCCTGCCAAGTACCTAACTGATCTAGACTTTGCTGATGACTTAGGAGTACTCTCAGAATCATTAGAGGGAGCCCAACGGCTCCTCAGCTCATTAGAACATGCTGCTTCTAGTGTTGGTCTTTTTATTAACTCCAGAAAGACCAAAATTCTGACAGTTAACTTTGAAAGTCCTCAGCAAGTCTCTGATCGGATGAGCATAAGCTCAAAGGATGGTATGCTTGAGCATGTGGACGACTTCTGTTACCTGGGATCATGGATCCGGAAGTCAGGTGAGGACCTTCGAATACGTAAGGGAAAGGCATGGGCAGCCTTGAATAGGCTTTCCAGGATTTGGAAGTCACCGAGAATTAATCGGAAACTTAAGGTCCGATTATTTAGAGCAGCAGTAGTTCCAGTACTCCTCTACGGGAGTCCATGCTGGGCTCTAACTGCTGAGGACACCAAATCTCTGGATGGCACATTCACAAGAATGCTACGCCGGGTTCATTGTGTCAAGTACAATGCACACATCTCCAACCAGACACTATATAACATTGGAGGTGTCTCATTGGTTCCCCCAAGCTTGACACTAGAACAAAATCGCCTCCGCTTTGCAGGACATTGCTTTCGCCGTGAGGACCAGCCAGTGCATAATCTTGTACTTTGGCAGCCTCATGGAGTGAATAAGCATGGTGGACAGCCCATGACTTTCTTGAGACGCATCTTAAAGGACACTGGCCTTAAAGATGCGGATGATCTAGCAAATGTCATGGGTGATAGGGAGTTGTGGCGGTGCAATTTTGTTGACAAGCCGGCACAGCATTCTTAAAAATGCAGCTGCAATGCAGCATGCCGATCCTAGTAGTAGTAGTGTGGGATAAATCCAGTAAAATGTAATTATTAATAGAGGCATGACGGGCGGTAGCTTGTTTCGGTTGTAGGGACCGTCAGAGAGGGAAATAGGTGTGTAAGTTGTGGGGAGAGCGTCTATGACATCATATCTGGCTCAAAATTCAATATTTGAAGTGGGGTTGCAATATTTAAAAAAACTGCAAAATATTGACACAGTTCAGGTTTAAATATTGACACAGTACAATATAATATTGACACAGTACAATATAAAATTGACAAAGTACAATATAATATTGACACAGTACAGTTTAAATATTGACACAGTTCAGTTTAAATTTCAAATTTCCCTCTCCACACATATATACATACTATTTGATTGGAGTTAATCCGATGTACCACAGATGTCAGTGCCCTACGCCATTCCTTATCCTTACTGCCTTAACAGGCAGCATAGTGCAAATAGCAGTATAGTCCTGTACTAAGGCATACTGCAGTGGAGTACAGTGATTTAGTTACAGCAATACTGCTGTACACTGGTACAACATTCCACTTTATATCCAATCAAATAGGATGTGTGTGGGTAGAGGGAAATTTGAATTGTCATTTCATATTGTACTGTACCAATATTTAAACTGTACTGTGTTAATATTATACTGTACTGTATCAATATTTAAACTGTAATGCCTCAATATTATACTGTAACTGTACTGCGTCAATATTATATTGTACTGTAGGGATGTTGCGAATGTCATATTTTTAATGTCATCTTTTTGTCTGTCTGTTTTGTCGGTCAAAAATAAACAAAATCATTTAACCTCACCAAAATATGCCTATGGGGGTTTTCCAGGTCGGCGAACTCATTTCCGATGTCAGTTTTTACTTTTGACAGCATCTTGACTGCCTGTTTCTTTGTATGTCTGTCTGTCAGTCAGTCTGTTTGTCTGTCTGTATGTATGTCGGTGATATAAGAAATAAGTAGTAAGAAATAATTTTGATATAAAAAAATTTCATAAGGGAAAAAGTAATTATTATATATTGAAAAATTAATTGAGTGGTTGCTGGGCCTTCAGACAGGATGCTTGAATAGTGCAGGTAACATCCGCATGTCACATCCGCATGCCATGGGTGCGGATGCGAATGCGGATGCGAAAAATCATGCGGATGCGGATGCGGACATTCGCCACATCCCTATTGTACTGTGTCAATATTATATTGTGCTGTGTCAATATTTAAACCTGAACTGTATCAATATTTTGAAGTATTTTTAAATATTGCAACGCCACTTCAAATATTGAATTTTGATACAGATATGATGCCATAGAGCGTCAGGTTATTGATGTGTGCGTGGTGAGGGAGAGAGAGAGTGAATCTGTATGGAGCTGTGCTGGTTAGATTGTGATGGAGTGAGGTGAGTCGTAATTAAAAGGTCGGGTGAAGTGCAATGTAAATAGTAAGCTGAGGGGGCGAACATGTTGCTGTGTAGAAACAAGCCAATAAAAATAGCTTCCTAGTTGACACGGTAGAGTGCCTTAAAAGTTGGGTTAACCAATCAGGATGCAATATAGATAGAAAGGAAAATCCAATCTTAGTTTATATACAAACAGTATATTTTATATTATGATGTAAAATAATTAGGATAGAATACCCGAGAGGATACAATGAGTTGTCATTTTGTTCCTGGAGTCCCCTCAGCGGTTACACGGTATATGGGTATGACCGATAACCCACCCGTAAGGCTCGCCCCATAATTTACATACTATTCAAAATAATCGAGTTTCTCTTCTTCTTCCTTTTAAAATAATTACTTAGTCTAGGGAGGTGGCGAATGTCCGCAACCGCAGATATCCGCATGATTTTTCGCATCCGCATCCGCACCCATGGCATGCGGTGCGGATGTGACATGCGGATGTTACCTGCACTATTCAAGCATCCTGTCTGAAGGCCCAGCAACCACTCAATTAAATTTTCAATAATAATTACTTTTTCCCTTTGAAATTTTTTTTATTTTATCTTAAAATTACACTAATACTAAAAATACACTAACAATCGACGGGAACAATATAATTGTTATATTATGTCCCATTCTGTTCTATAACCTTAGACTCTTGTTAGTTTATTAATATAAGATTACAATATAATATTAAAATGCTGGTATAACCTTGATGTAAAAGGGAGGCCAGGCAAAAATATGTATGTTTTAATACATCCACATCCGCATCCGTGCGGATGTCACCTCAGACATCTGCATCCGCGGATGTTAAAAATATGACACTCGCAACATCCCTACTTAGTACATATATAGCTTAAATAATTAAAAGGAAGAAGAATAAATAAAATAAAATAAAATGTGAAGAATAACCAACCCGTATAACTGGTCTATCGTCCGCTGGTTCAGAAGAACTGGATAATTCTATTGGTTGACGCATTTCTGTGTCCATCGCCGTCTAGTAGGTTGTTAGCAGGGTTTCTTTGGCGACGATACGACCTAACGAAACGGCATGTTGGACCGCGGAGGAGAGAGTGGTGACATCGGGGTGCGAAATGAGCAGTATATCGAGCAACCTGGAGGAGGGAAATAATATAATCGAGCAACCTGGAGGAGGGAAATAATATAATCGAGCAACCTGTAGGAGGGAAATGTTATAAATAAATAAATATTTCCGATATTATGAAAACAGTTAAACATTTACTTTAGTTATACATTAACGCCATTAGTATTGAACAGCAAAACAATAAATCACATTACATCTGTATAATAAATTTGGAAGTAATTTCGACTTTACAGATCCAGACAAGTACTTTACAATGAAAATAAAGTTAAAGTTGTATATAATTACTAATTATTTCACAATCAGTCTTTCCTTAATGGAAACGTAGTGGAAGGGTTTACTGCGGAAGATCACCCATGGTTGTGAACAGACATTCCTTTAGGAAACAGAGTAGAATGGTTTACTGTGGAAGATCACCCATGGTTGTGAACATGCATTCCTTTAGGAAACGTAGTGGAACGTGGAAGGGTTTACTGTGGAAAATCATCCAAGGTGGTGAACAGGCATTCCTTTACGCAGTTAGGAAACAGAGTGGAAGGTATTTAATACTGTGGAAGATCACCCATGGTGGTGAACAGGCATTCTATTAGGAAACATAATGGTAGGGTTTACTGTGGAAGATCACCTGGTGGTGAACACTGAACAGGCATTCCTTTAGGAAACAGAGTGGAAGGGTTTACTGTGGAAGATCACCCATGGTGGTGAACAGACATTACTTTAGGAGGCCGGAAGGCCGAAACGTTACTCAACTAACGCCGAGTGTTTTCATTGTCAGCGATAGACCCTCTTGCCCTATATCCACAAACCACTTAATTATTTCTTTAGGAAACAGAGAGGAAGGGTTTACTGTGGAAGATCACCCATGGTGGAGAACAGGCATTCATTTAGGAAATAGAGTGGAAGGGTTTACTGTGGAAGATCACCCATGGTGGTGAACAGACATTCCTTTAGGAAACATAGTGGAAGGGTTTACTGTGGAGGATCACCCATGGTGGTGAACAGGCATTCCTTTAGGAAACAGAGTGGAAGGGTTTACTGTGGAAGATCACCCATGGAGGTGAACTGGCATTCCTTTAGGAAACATAGTGGAAGGATTTACTGTGGAAGATCACACATGGAGGTGAACAGGCATTCATTTAGGAAACAGAGTGGAAGGGTTAACTGTGAAAGATCACACATGGAGGTGAACAGGCATTCCTTTAGGAAACATAGTGGAAGGATTTACTGTGGAAGATCACACATGGAGGTGAACAGGCATTCATTTAGGAAACAGAGTGGAAGGGTTTACTGTGAAAGATAACCCATGGTGGTGAACAGGCATTCCTTTAGGAAACAGAGTGGAAGGGTTTACTGTGGAAGATCACCCATGGTGGTGAACATGCATTCCTTTAGGAAACAGAGTGGAAGGGTTTACTGTGAAAGATCACCCATTGTCATTTCCTGGCCTAACAAGTCTAAAACTAAAAGTTTAAATATTCAATTTTGATGTTTCACAAAAAATAAATATAAATATTATTATAATTATAATTTTGCAATATTTTTTAATAACAAAAAACTGAAAAACCTAGTTTATATGAAGTATAATAATTCTTCATATATCTGTATATGAAATTGCAATAGAATTTCGACCGAAAAGTGAAAACCTGGTATTCTTCACATGGGCAAACTTTACACATAAATTTACAAAAAAATCGAAATTATCGAAATATTGATATATTTCTGTTGTTATTTGTTCAACCAATAAAATTTTAATGAATTATTATGTAATTAAACAGGATTTTGGATCCAATACAGCAATAGGCCTAACTGAGTAAACACCGGAAATCATTCATATTTAATAAAACTAATTAATGCAAACGGCAAACTTCCGTTACTATCTGACTATGGAATGGAGTTAATAACTTATTTCAATATGCAATAGATCCATACAGCGTAGCCCAAACCATAATATATTTTAAAATAAATAAATACGACAACCCAACCCGTGTTTATAAGAAAATTATCGCGGAGAGAAAAATAAAACATATCGTGGTATATGGTATAAGTTAATAATTAGGAAGCCTAAAACAACTCACCGTTTTCCATCTGGCACTACCGTAATTAAGTTGTTGGTTCAATCTTTGAGAGCGAAAGGGCGTCTAGAATCTACTGCGCGTAAATTACATTGGATAAGATTTTATTGAGATGATATTTTCGGATGAGTTGACTCAGACTGTCAGACATGAGTTCGCTAAATGGCAACCAGTGACATGAGACCTTAGAAGAAACCGGTAACTGCAGAACTGGACTTTTACATGAATTGCGATTTCCATTTACAACCATGTCAATGTCATTTACTCACTAGTACCGGTATGTAGTACAACTGTACAAGTACATCATGTAGTGTAGTATGCTGGTATCGGTATGTAAATGTAGTAAGTAACCGGTTGCCGGTACTGCATACTGCGGTACTACCATTTAAAAATGTACGGACCGGCAGACCGGTATTAATTAAGATAAATAGTAGGCCTACTGTAATATCAGAATATGTAATACTGTAATACAGTCTGACAGTACTGCAGTAATAAACGATATGAATAGACAAATAAAAGTTATGAAAATATTAAGATGCTGTACCGGTACCTACTGACTACAGGCAGACAGGACTACCATACAGCCATATAGCTGTATACAGGCAGACAGGTACTTACTAGGGTACGGCGAGCCAGGCAGCCAGGTACTGCAACTTCGGCACTGTCTGTCTACTGCTGTACTGCCCAGGCTGGAAAAAGTCTCCCAGGCAGCCAGGCGCGCACAACGCCCGCGCACTTCATTGCCAAGTGCCAACTGCCAACCGCGCATTCCCACCGGGGTACGTTTTAACCTGTACAGCTGTAACCAGTAGTCTGCCTGTCTGCAGTCAGCTCTACCATCAGACCATGCTGCCATGTCTGCATGTACTGATGTACCAGCCAGATGCCTCCAGGCACCAGGCATCTGGGTATCCAGCCAGGCAGGCCTACTGCAGTACAGTACCGTAGCCTACCAGTGCTCAGTACATTGCAGCAAGTAGCATTATTCAGTTATTGTGGGGTAAATCTTTTCGACCTACGCGTAGGCCTACGCGTAGCTACGCGTAGCTACGCGTAGCTACGCGTAGTTTGTAACTTCCATTCCTGTCATTTACCGGTAGGGCCAGACTTACTGCCCTTTTAACAACTACGCGTAGGTGTTTTAAAACTACGCGTAGTTATTTTGGAACTACGCGTAGGTATTTTGAAACTACGCGTAGGTGCTACGCGTAGCTACGCGTAGGTGCTACGCGTAGCAGTCCTGATAACAATGATTTTTCATTTCAGGTCCGGTAGGGTTGAGTTGTTAGGCAAGTATCGGTATATGTCAGGTATCTGATTATCAGACAAATGTAATAACAGAATCGGAAACTCATATCTCTACATACAGCACTGGTAATAAATAATATTCGGCTCTTTCACATACAAACACAGAGGATGAATAAAAAGTAAACTTGAAATTCACGTCTCATGATTCAAGTATCTTTGTTTCCATTGGATTATTTAAATAAGACCGGTGAAGAGGTTAAGCGAAAGCTGATAAATACTGCATATAATCAAATTGTTTGGTCAAATGACAAGTGCAACCAATCATGGTAGACAATTTAGTCCCCCCCCCCTTCCCTTGTCAAGGGGTTAACATATTAAATACAGTATATCCTTGCCCTATCGTGAACAAAGGCAATAAAAAGCATAGAGAATCGATAAGAACCATCGGCCTATTTCCTTTGTAAACTATTTTTGAACTCTAAACATTAATTATTAACACATTTTACCGCCCGCAACGCATGAAGTGAAGAATATGTAGTTTTCGCGTATTCCTCTATATAGAGTATACAGGTATAGGATACATTACTGTTGAAAGCATTTGATGGTTGTGGGTTGTTTATTGAACATACCGTATTGTGTCTTATTTTAGTACTGACTCGCTTGGAATACGTAAGCCTACTAATGATAAACGACGTACTGACGTATAGGCATAGTTATGGGTAGCACCTATGCGTAGGTCGCGTAGGACCTACGCGTAGCTACGCGTAGCACCTACGCGTAGCTACGCGTAGCACCTACGCGTAGTTATTGTTAAAACTCTGAAACTGGTGATATATGACCCAATGTTGCGAACTACGCGTAGCTACGCGTAGCTACGCGTAGCTACGCGTAGGCCTACGCGTAGGTCGAAAAGATTTACCCTTATTGTGTATTGTAGCCACTACCAGACTACAGCACTAGCCTGCTAGCTGACTACAGGACTAGGCCTACTAGCAAGGTTGCAAGTTTCAGTTCAGTTTCATACACTCTGTAATTAATTTCAATTAAAATTAGATTTAAGTGGACAACAATGAAACACTGCAACATTAGAATATACTAGATTTAAATTAAATATTATAAAACGGGTATAGAATATTATTACATTACCGGAATATACTGTAGTTGACAATAAAACGTTATACATTTATTTAGTTGCACCATGTTAATTGCGTATTTAAAATTAAAAGTAATTTTAAGAGGGGGAAGACCACCTAGGCACTCGGCACTTATAGGGGCCATTATATTTACATTTGAGAAAATAAAAATAAAACATAAAACCGTTCTCTAAGTAAACTACATAAAACGGTCAAATTGACACCACTGCAAAAAATCGACACCTAATAATCTACGTGTAAAAACTTGTACTGATACCGAATCTACTACCTACATGTGATGGAAGAGAGTTCCAGATGGGCACTACTCTATTTGCAAACGAGTGTTTGGAAATGTTTAGCCGCGATTGGCACACAAACAGCTTATGGGAATGCCCCCGAAGCCCTAGTCTAGGTGCGTATGTGAAAAAACTATAAAAAGACAAATCTACTAAATTTCTTTCAATTTTATACACCATTCTCAGGTCAAAAGTAATGCGCCTAATTTCTAATGGCATAAGGCCAAGACTTTGTAATCTGTCTAAATAACTTACAGTATGTAAGGAAGATTACATCTAGCAAATAATCTGTGTGTAAAATATCTTTGCACCCGCTCTATCATGTCTATTGCATATTTTAGATGTGGCGACCAGACAGAGGTGTTGTATTCCACCAATGGCCGGACATAAGATCTATAGGCTGTAAGAAGTGCAGATTTATTTGCTGTATGAAAACACCGAAAAATCATATTTATAATTTTAAAAGCCTTAGCCGATTGTTCCCTACAATATACTTGAAATTTTAAATCAGGGCACATAATAATTCCTAAATCCTTGCAACTTGTCAAATGTTCAAATTCCTTACCATATAGACAATACGGCAGATATGGGTTGGATGCACCAATGTACATTACTTTACACTTATCAACAGCTAGTGTGAGCTGCCAATTCGAGGCCCAAGTCTCTAAAACTACTAACTGTGAATGGGAAGATGAAGGGGCATATAACTTTACATCATCGACATAAAGTTGACAAGTAGCACCATTAAATAAATCCGGTAAGTCATTAATGAAAATGACAAATAGAATAGGACCAATAACACTACCCTGTGGAGTACCAGAGGGGACGTCATGGGCTGCAGAAAAACAATTTCCTACAACAACTCGCTGGGTACGATTAGTAAGGAAAGCTTCCAACCAAGCTAGAAGGTCACCTCCAATTCCATAACCAGCAAGTTTACATATTAATTTACTATGTACCACACGGTCGAACGCTGTGGCGAAGTCTATATAAATGGCGTCCAGAGGTCGTTTTCTATCAGCCAATTTGTGCCAGTCATTTAAACACTCTAATAATTGCGTACCAGTAGAGCGACGCTTCAAAAAGCCATGTTGGGCCTTAGTAATAAATTTGTGTTGTATGAGATAATCAACTAGTTCATTTTTTATGCAAGTTTCCATGATTTTACATGCGACACAGGTTAGTGAAACTGGCCGATAATTGAAGGATCTGAAGCGTTACCCTTTTTAAAAATAGGAACAATATTAGCGGTCAACCAAATCGATGGTAAGGCATGAGTAATAAATGATAACTGAAATATAATCGATAATGGCAGTGCTAAAGTATGTGATAGTTTATAGAAGAGTATGCTGGGAAGACTATCCGGTGAATTGCTACTCTTTGGCTTTAAATTCTTAAGAACAGAGAAAACTTTCTCGACGTTAAAATTTATCTCAGACTTGGAAACACCAGCATTTACTTTACTATTGAAAGAGGGCACTTTGCCATTATCCTGTATATAATTCTCTGATAGCACGTTTGAAAATATATGAGCCTTGGCAGCATCGTCTATAACAGTAGCACCATTATACTTAAGAGGAGGAATACAGTACCAGAACTGATTTTACGTTTAGTGTTTACAAAACGAAAAACAGCGTCTGGGCAACCGGATGTAAGAAGGCGATTTTCACGTACACAGGTAGACCGATAAATAGCACGGGAAATTTCCTTTACACATCTGTTATACTCAAGGCGGCCAGAGGCAGTATGCCGGCGGCGCCACAATAATTCTTTTTACGCTGCAGTTTAAGAATATGATCGGGGTGAGGAGTTTATAGGCAAGGCTATGGAAGACTCTAAAACGAATAGGAGCGCCAACAAAACGTAGTATTCCAGTCTCCTCTTCTATTGGCTTAACTGTGAATGGATCAACTAGCAATGACAATTCTGAAATTGCTGAAGAGTTTAATAAATTCTTTACATCAATTGCAAAGTCTTTGGTGAGTGAATTGTTGGGGTTCCCGAAGGATTGATAAAGAGTTTTTAGTATAAGATGTCGAATATAATAACAATAATCTTATAGTATATTTAATATATAAACAGAGCTATTCCTACAGTATAAGTATACATATTGGCAATATTATTGAAAGTTTTACGACAACAAAAAACAACAACAATAACGAATAGCAAAAGAGTAAATGGTAAAGAGTAAACCTCAATAGATAAATCAGCTGTTAATTAATGTAACAATGTGACAAATATAATACTTCAAAGTAAGCCTATGTATAATGGTAAATTGCCAACTAATAATCATGATAATATAATGTTTAGAAAAACTATGGGAAGAATGTTTATAAAAGCTAATATAATTCTCCAACATGAATTACCAACTCCAACAGGGAAATACGGAGAGGAGTATGTAAGAGAGTTCTACGTTATATGAGTTGAGTGGAACTCAACTCATTTTCTTTAACCCCAACTGACATTGAAGAGGTAGATACAATCCTAAAAGACCTGCATGTAGATAAAAGTCCAGGTCCAGATGGTATACCTCCAAGATTATTCCGTGATGGTTCAACGGTGCTTGCTAGAATTATTTGTCATATTGTAAACCTATCAATAAAGACAAGTAAATTTCCACAATCCCTGAAGACAGCCAAGGTAGCCCCTGCATATAAAAAAGGACCACGGTTAATTACTGAGAATTATAGACCAATAGCTCTGCTTGCTATACTAGGGAAGATCATAGAGAGGGTCGTTCTAATACGTATACTCCGTTATATCACCAGGAAACGTCTACTCCATAAGTTCCAATCAGGTTTCAGACTTGGATTTTCTACTGAATCAGCACTAATGTTAGTGGATGAGGCAGTTCGAGATGCAATAGAAAATGGTAAAGTCACAGGAATGGTGTTACTGGATCTTAGGAAAGCTTTCGACACCATAAATCACAGTATCCTACTGATGAAATTAAAGTATATTGGTTTTGACAAACCTGCAGTAGAATGGATTGCTTCATACCTAGCTAACAGAAAGCAATATGTATCAATAAATGGCACTCGTTCCTCAACAAGAGATCTAGACGATAATGGCTTGCCACAAGGAGGCATTGTTCGCGGTATTTCAACTTTTCATAACGCGAGTTGAATATTTTTCGTATTTATTTAAAATGATTATTCCGATATCACTACTGGGTGCGGGACCATGGGTTTTGGGCATACTCAATGAACTGGGGGCGATTTATGGGCGAATATTGGGGCGACTTACGGGGTACGGGACTCATTTCATGTTTATAAGGGCCAGGGGGGGAAGGAAAAGTTAAGCAGTATTCAGGTTTACCTGATTACTATTAGGCCTAGCCAACTTCCTGCTGCCTGTAGAGGTGGATTTGGTAACTCGCTAGGTCTAAAGGACAAGGACTGCCCTTAGCGGTCCCTGGCCAACAGCAGTTATTACGAGCCTGAAAAGCTGCTGCTTGTGTCAGGGATTTGCGACGGGAAACGACGACAGACCCTGTAGCCAAGCCGTACTGGTTCTCGATGATCGTTCCCTTCGGGGTTCGTGAGGGGTGGGATGGACACGCGACAGGGTCGAAAGACAAAGGACTGGACTCTACTGGCCTACCGACTGTTCGGAGCAGTTTCTCGGTTGCCGAAGCGACTACGAGCCTGAATAAGGACTCGGAAAGCCTAGGTGGTTGGGACTCTGCGATGAACCGACGGACCCCTAGCCAAGCCGTACTGGTTCTCGATGATCGAACCCTTCGGGGTTCGGGAGGGGTGGGACAGACACGCGAATGGGTCCACCGACATGACAGACTCCTAGCCAAGCCGTACTGGTTCTCGATGACCGATCCCTTCGGGGTCCGGGAGGGGTGGTACGGATACGCCCCTCTCATACAGTTGGACCAAGAAGATGTAGACCTAAGGTGCCCACCGTTGGACGTAAACCGCATCACCCTATTGATCGGACTTGACACACCGGAATTACACATACCCACCGGAGACGTCGCCCGATCTATAAAGCAGGATGATGGCTTTTACGCAGAACGAACAATCATGGGATGGACACTCTGCGGCATCAAGGAAGAGACTACAGACACCTATACATACCTTCCTAAATGTCAGATTAAAGAGAATGCAACCTCCGTGGGTTATTGTTCAGCCGCAGACCTTGACGAGGATTTGTTTCTTGAGACCGAGAAAACCCAGCAGGAGATGACTAAATACTTTAATCTAGAGACCCAAGAGTTCGCTGAAAAGGATGAAAACCCGTCCGAGGAGGATCAATATTGTATTGACGTCCTTGATCAGGCTACGTTCAAAGACGGACACTGGTGTTCACCCATGTTATGGAAGCCCACTACCTATACCAATGCCAAACTGCCCAATACCTCGCCCACTGGGGAAACCTAGCGGAGTGTACGGCGACGCTACGAGAGGAACGTATATCGGTTATCCAGAATCGCGACGACTACCAGGAGAAGTACGGGACGAAAGAATACGGTCGATCCTTAGTCGTCGTCCTCGGAACCCTGGACGGTTTGGTATTGGTGTGTCGAATATTTCCGACACCCAGACAGGAGGTACGGACAGCCGGAGCGATCTGGCTACTACCGCCGGAGATCCGAAAGATCCTCTTCGACTTCGACGTCATTAAAATCGGTTCGGATATAAAGGCGGACGTCCGAAACGACTACGCGAACGCTCCTTTCGGAAGAGACCGTCGAGATGATCTCAACGCCATTAGTCATTGCATCGACACCCAGACACTATTAGCCTGGCTACGATCCGCCGAATTCATGCGAGGATTCCGGGAGGTGAGACAGACGAAATCCGGTATCGGCTACCTCGCAGTACTAAACGGCGGCATCGACTTTAAACCTCAGAAATTCCAGGACTATAATAAGATATATGGTGGATACCCGGGATTGGAAATAAAGAGCGAGCGAGAGGGTCGATGGAAGGAGGTTGACAGGAAGTGGATGATACACCAAAGGTGGGAAAATCCGGATCGACGGAACTACATCTACGTCATTATGGAGTCCTACACCGTCGCTAAGTTCATATGTAAAACTCTCGATAACCTTATTACGGCGGTTCCTCGTTCCTTTATCGACTATGAGTGGAACGAAGTTATCAGCCACGCCTTCAAAGCGGTCGAGAATATTACACCGGGAGAGACAAAAACGCTCGCCGTTATCGATTCCTGGGACGAGAACGGACCTTACGACATCCCTACGATTACCGACCTTCTCGGTGCGGAGGAGCCTCTGATTTCCTCGGAAGGGGAAGAACTATGGCTACAGGAAGGCATTCTACTATCCACCCCAAAGCAACCACTCGAGCCGGAAGCTGCGTATGAACCGGCCGCCAAACGGGTTGCCTCGGCCGAACCGGCAACGGGAGCAGGCGCTTCCACCCCACTCGGCTCCGGTAGCCCTGCGAGGGAATTAGTCACTACCTCCGCATTGAGCGACTTCGGCGACATATGCCAGAGGTTATCCCCGTATCCTTTCCCGGGTGGCGAAGACTGGTCTTCGGAGATTCCGGGCACCAGCACTCAACGGACCCACTCAGCGATACTGGTCGAGAAGGGTCCCAGCGCTGCGCCGACCCCCGAAGATCTCCTCGGAATCCCTACGTCGAAAACCCCGGCACCTCTTCGCCGACCAGCGGTGACAACTACCCCCTCCATTCCACAGGATCCTATGCGACTAACCCGATGGTACCCTGAGCAAACCGAATGGATCCACCGCCAGAAACGGTCGTCCGAGTTGAGACCGGCAGGACATAAAGAAGGTTATCGGAGCGAGAACCTACTACGCCAAAGCCCAGCCTTTCGCGGGCTACCGGCCACTGCGAATATTCAAAAGAGCGACCGACGACTCGAGTATTATGTCGGCATCCCGATTCCGATATTCCCCGGTCGGGAGATGCAGTTGGAGATATGCGCAGACTGCGGTTCGGAGCAGTGCCCACGCGGTAGACGAAATCGAGTAACCGATTCGTGCCTACAGCTCCTCGGGATACTGTATTGCCCATACTGCACGACATCGGGACATGATGTCTCAGTTTGTCCAATCCTTTATAACCTCTGCACAACTTGCGGTTTCCGTGGACATTCCGCTAGCCCCCGCTGCTATATAAAATGTCCTACAAAAGACGTTACTGCTATTGGAAATATGGTCATGTTCGAAACATACGCAAACAGCCACATAAGGACCAAAGTGCGGAGAAACGCTCGGAATATCGCGCAGGAAATGGCATGCGGGTATTTTTCCTTCCCGGAACGCCTCCACACGACAGCGACGTTACCTTTCCACTACGTGGATCTGTTGCTGAGCGCCGGATTATTCGGCCCATTCGAAGTCCTTAGACGCTTATATTCGTATAAGGAGGAGTTTGGTGACGGAAAGTGGTTCCTAGAGGTGCGCAACACCGAGTTGGAAAGACGTACTGATATGATCCCGTTGCCATCGAAAGGAAGAGCCGCCAGGAGACAAGCCGAAACGTTGCTCACGATGGATGTCGATGCTCCCCTACCAGCTCTAGCGATCGACGAGAGTCGATGGGCGAAGAGGAGAAAGGCGTATCAGAGAAAGAAATAGAGGACCAGGATATTCCAGGAACATTTATATTGAACATTTATTTTATATATATATATTAACTCTAGGCCAAATTAATCAAGACTATGCAATATTAAATTTGGGTTTTTTATATGGGAAATGACCTACGCAAACTCGATCTACCGATAGACCTCACGAAGGTCATTGGGGGGGACTGTTCGCGGTATATCAACTTTTCATAATGCGAGTTGACTATTTTTCGTATTTATTTAAAATGATTATTCCAATATCACTACTGGGTGCGGGACCATGGGTTTTGGGCACACTCAATGAACTGGGGACGATTTATGGGCGAATATTGGGGCGACTTACGGGGTACGGGACTCATTTCATGTATATAAGGGCCAGGGGGGGAAGGAAAAGTTAAGCAGTATTCAGGTTTACCTGATTACTATTAGGCCTAGCCAACTTCCTGCTGCCTGTAGAGGTGGATTTGGTAACTCGCTAGGTCTAAAGGACAAGGACTGCCCTTAGCGGTCCCTGGCCACAGCAGTTATTACGAGCCTGAAAAGGACATCGGAAAGTCTGCTGCTTGTGTCAGGGATTTGCGACGGGAAACGACGACAGACCCCGTAGCCAAGCCATACTGGTTCTCGATGATCGTTCCCTTCGGGGTTCGTGAGGGGTGGGACGGACACGCGAAAGGGTCGACCGACTAACAGAGGAAGGGTTTGACGAGGACTGCCCTTAGCGGTCTCTGGTCAACAGCAGTTATTACGAGCCTGAAAAGGACATCGGAAAGTCTGCTGCTTGTGCCAGGGATTTGCGACGGGAACCGACGACAGACCCCTTAGCCAAGCCGTACTGGTTCTCGATGATCGTTCCCTTCGGGGTTCGTGAGGGGTGGGACGGACACGCGACAGGGTCGAAAGACAAAGGACTGGACTCTACTGGCCTACCGACTGTTCGGAGCAGTTTCTCGGTTGCCGAAGCGACTACGAGCCTGAATAAGGACTCGGAAAGCCTAGGTGGTTGGGACTCTGCGATGAACCGACGGACCCCTAGCCAAGCCGTACTGGTTCTCGATGATCGAACCCTTCGGGGTTCGGGAGGGGTGGGACGGACACGCGAACGGGTCCACCGACATGACAGACTCCTAGCCAAGCCGTACTGGTTCTCGATGACCGATCCCTTCGGGGTCCGGGAGGGGTGGTACGGATACGCAACAGAGTCTACCGACTGAACCGACCCTTAGCCAAGCCGTACTGGTTCTCGATGATCGATCCCTTCGGGGTTCGGGAGGGGTGGTACGGACACGCAACAGGGTCGACCGACACCGACACTACGTCACCAAGACTAGGACCGTGGGAAAATCTGGGGAACATTAGTTAGGCTAAAATCTGAGCGAACAGTGGGTAATTAAATAATATACTGTAGGGATTTATATTGTCGTGTATTATTATTGTGAATAATTTGGTGTATATTGATTTGGGGAAGCCCAACTTATTCTCAATCAAGGTTCAACTGTATGGAAGTTACATTAAAGAGTATATCCAACCAATGCAGCTTTTCCTCAACCGCAATCTTGCATTTAAGAACGTATTCCTTCTCCACAATCAATATCCGGTGACTGGCCGGGATTCCGTGGTCTGAAAGTTCCGCCTCCAGCATCGGCGTTTTCCCCCATGGTGTCGGGAATAACGGCAACAGGCATACTACCCCCTCCCCTCTTCCTCCTATATACTAATGACTTTGAAGAAGTTCCAACCATAACAACAATCCCACCAACGATTCCACCAACCCACCCTGGCACTGTGGCATTGAATGAAGATGTATTACCACCAATGTTCGCGGATGATACTAGTCTATTGAACTCTCAGATCCACTCAACAGATATTTCGAGAACACTAACAACAACCATGGCTAGAGTATCTATGTGGTTGACTGACAACAGACTCAGTTTAAATCTGAATAAAACAGATACCATACTTTTTGGTATTCACCAACGCCTATTATCGGAGCCAGACTTACAAATATCATGTAACGGTTTAGTCATACCGCCCAAAGATTGTGCCATTTATCTGGGTTGTGAGCTGGATGCGACTCTATCTGGTAAAGCCATGGCATCGAAAGTTATCAAGAAAGGTAACAGTCGCCTGCAGTTCTTACACAGGAATAGTGCAGTTCTTAGCGGAGGGTTACAAAGACTGCTTTGCAATGTTTTAATCCAGCCTCACATCGACTATGCAGGTCAATGTTGGTTCTTTACAACTCACAAATCACTGCGATTAAAACTGGAATCCCTCCAGCGGAAATGCATTCGTTTTTGCCTTTTCCTTGAGAAACGCACGCACATTAGTATAGAGCACTTCATTCGGTTGAATTGGCTACCCTTAAAGGAGCGAACCCAAGTTGTTACTCTATCCCATATGTTCAGAATAGCCAATGGACTAGCCCCAGAATACTTATCAGATATGGTTAAATTCTCTGTTAGAGAGAATCGTCGTGGACCAAATCAATACGCTGTTATTCCAAGTCGCAAAACTGAATACGGCCGACAAGCTTTCTCATTTCGAGGCCCCCGGCTTTGGAATGATCTCCCTAATGAAATAACTCGTATTCCCACGTTAGAAGGCTTTAAACATGGTTGAAGGACCACTACTTTGAAAAACTCATAGCTGATGATCAGGCAATCTTCTTTTAGCAAGCGACCCAACCTTTTATATTGAAATAACTTTTTATTATGTTTGATATCTTATATTTTATCCTTTCTGCCTTTAGGGCAATTCCACGATAAAAGATGATGATTTTAAAGCTTTTTAAATTTTATTTAAAACTCTTTCGAAATGACAATCAGTCCAGGGACGGATTATGGATTTTCGGGCCCCCGGCAGTCCAACTTGCGGGCCCCCCAGATCCCACCCCCCCCCCCCCCCCCCCCAACCTGACCCCATTTGAAATTTTTTAGATCTCATTAGCAAAAATTAATTATTAATAATAATATATCGTAACGAAATTCCTTATCATTGCCCCATTGCTGTAGAGAGAGCAACTGTAATAATTTATATAGTAAGTAAAGTACAGTAATATATACTACGGAGAACGGATAGAAAAGCAAAATATTACAGTATATAATCAAATGAGAATAATAATAATAATTACTTAGTAATTACATTAATAATATTAGAATAAACAAATCTAATTTTACGAGACATGGGGGGGGGGGGGGTCGAATGTAGAGGTACTTGACGCAAATCCCATCTTGGCAAATTAATATCCCGCCTCAATGTTAAATTCTCAATTTAGTGAAAAGAGCAGGTTACAGTGGCATGTTATTCTAACCAAAATAATAAACGAAAGTCAATAGATCAGGTTCCAGTTTTATTTTTGAGAGTATTCAGTATTTCCCTGGAGAGGGATGCATTTTGATTGCGTCGAAAGTCCTCCCTATCTGAATTTTACACAGACATTGAGACATATTTACAATATAAGAAACGTTTCTATAAATTCAACACATTAAATTAATTATTAATATAAATATATTTGTAAATCAAATATTTAGACTGAATAACTAATTAAACAAAAGGCATTTTCCTAGCCTTGCGTCTACAAAACTCATTAATAATTTCAGAGAAATCTAATTCCCGGAAAATGTCAACTTCCATGGTGAGAAGCGCCAGCGAGTTTAAACGGTATTGTGAAATAAGATTTCTCTGAAGGCTCTTAATAAGTTTCAGGGTTGAAAATGATCTTTCACCTTTACAGTTAGTGCACGCCAGTGTCAGAAATATGCGATACATAATTTCTACGTTAGGGAATGTAGCCTGCAAGTCATTAGATATAATATATTTATATATAATGTGTTCGATGGATTCTGTTGGCTGTAGAACTGAGTCAGTTGGTTGCCGAGTACGTAGAGCAGGAACCGCCTTTATTATTGCACTAAATTGCAGCAGTTCTGGTCCAAGTTCTGGCTCTAAATCATTGGGATAAGCAGCGACCGCCCTAGATGCTAAAGATAAAATATCCTCAGAAGTCATCTCACTGAGGTTTCCCAAAAAACCAAACACCAAACTTACAGATTGATAGGCATCGAGCCTATGTCTCAAGTCTACCTGCAGTTGGTCAACTGTGACTAAAAATACACTGGTGCGGAAATGATCTCTGGCCGCAAATATTGTATCTTGTGCACCACCATCATCATCTTTTTTATTACGCTTGCGGGGTCGACTGACTTCAGCATTATAGTGGCTATTTCCACACAGATTTATCGCCTTTGATTCGAATGAATCAAAACGGTCTCTCTGCTGAGCTACAAACGCAAGAAGGGATTCATAAAGGGTAACCATTGTATTCACATTTATGTGGCTTGATTGGAGTGACTGTGATGTTGCTTGGAAACGTTCCAATATTTCTCCCCAAAATATTAATACGATCGAGATGTCTAGTGTTCTCAGTTTCAGTTTTAGACCTCCAGCTTCTAATCGACATTCGGCTTTCTGTTGTTCATCATCTTCTAACTGTTGTAGTGCTTCACAGATAGGAATGTAGCCTAAAATGATACAAACAATTATTTTATAATTATTTTACATGTAAAGTTTAAGAATTAGGGTAGGGCCTACTTAATACTGCAAATAAAATGCATTTCATTTACTCTGCATTTAATACGTTTAATTATTGGAATTTTAAACATTACCTTAATTGTTATTTAATTTTTTTATTTAATTAATTACCTTAATTTAAATTGCAAATTATATTAAAGAATTGTGAAGAGTAGAAAAATATAGTGCTGATGGCACATCTAAAGGAGAATTTAATATTTGGTGGAATGTAGTATGTCCGCGCCGTTTTCAGAATTGAAATCCCCATTAAATTATGCTCTAGATGCAATAAAAAACAAATTTCTGAATTATTTTAGAGGGGGGACCTACCCCCCTCATCAGTCATATTCATATAGACCGCACGTATATGGAACTGTAATCAATAGACCGAATATTACACCCACCTTTAATCAACGCGTTTACAGCATCGTATCTAGCTGACCATCTCGTTTCGGAAAGTGACTTTACAACATTCAGTTTGAGTGGTTTAAGTTTAGAGCTCAAGAGATCCCATCGCGCAGTAGAAGCCGAGAAGAATGTGTAAACACGTTGAACTATGTCGAAACATGCTACTACGGAGCGAGTACATTCACAACTGTGCTTCCCAACGAGATTCAGGGAGTGAGCTGAGCAGGGAATCCATGTAGCAAATTTACATGCAGCTTTAACTCTTGTTTGGCAACCTGTATATTTTCCACTCATGTTCGATGCATTGTCGTATGATTGGCCACGACAGTTACCAATATCTACATCTATGTCTTCCAGGTACTTTACTATGGTATCTGCAATTTCCTCACCCGTGTGACCAATCTGAGGAAAAAAATTTAAAAAGCGCTCTACAGGCTCAGTTCCTTCGACATAACGAACAACAAATGTGAGCTGGTCAATGTGAGTACAATCTGGTGTCGAGTCAACTGATATAGAGAAAAACTTCGCCAGATTCACACGGCGAATAATTTCTTTACGAACTTCGTCAGAGATTACTGATATAAGTTCATCACAAATTGTAGAACTCAGATATGACACGCTGCCTTTACCTTTATTGCTAAATCTCACAATGTGCTCTTGTAAGAAAGGGTCGAACTTAGCAAGCAATTCTAAAGCACCCATATAATTTCCATTTCTTGGGGATCCAAATACTTCATTATCACCGCGTAATGCTAGGCCACGTTCGCACAGAAATCTAAGCACCTCCACACACCTATTTAGAACTTTTACCCAATACTGATACGAATTGTCAAACTCCTTTGTTAAAGATGATGGTAAGCAAGCAACACTGCTTTGCCTAATGGTAAAATCGGTCATAGCCTGCTTATGATATTTGCTACTCTCATGCGAGGACAAGTTTTCATCTGCATGTTTCCAATTGTTGTAACCTTTAGTGAAAGCATTTTCATGCGAACAAAGCAGCTTGCAGGCAAAACAATAAACTTTACCTTTGGTCGGGGAGTAAATCAGCCAATTGCGTTTAATGATTTCACCAGTTAGTGAATGTTTCCGAGAAAAATAGGAGGCTTGACAGTACCGTAGTGAAGTTTCAGTTCCAATCTTCACAGCGGAGTTCTTAAATTGACCAAGAGTAAATTCACAACCATCCGGACCCATTGATATCCAATAACATCGATCTCCCTCAGACAACTTGTCCCATAACCCTATATCACTTGGAGGATCAATATGAGTAGAACTATCTGTGGGCCAACCTGAATTATCTGTATCTTGCATAGAAACTACAGGAGACTGCACTGATTCTGATTCCATACCTTTCACGGGAACAGGAACTAGAGCGTTGTCAGTATTAACAATTTCCCTCACTTCATCGCTACTGGTGATGGTCATCGGTGGGTGTGGGTCATCTGAAGGTGTAAATGATACAAGTGAAGAACCTGTATAGTAGTGTTTGCGGTTGGCTTAAATATGGAGTCTATTAATTTCGTTTTCGCAATTACATGTTTAAATCTTTGATCTCGATCTTTCTTATCCTTCCTTTTCATGGATCCAGATTTGCGTTGAAAATCAGGCAATTTTTTCTTCGGTGGCATTATAATTAATTTACAATGTAAAATATAGATCGAAGTCACAAGATAAATAATATTACAAAATAAGGAAACTTTTGAGAAATATTCACTGAAATACTATAATTACAACTATTTACTTCATGGAAATGAGTACATAAATATATGTACTGAGAAAACATCAGAACATAGGCGCGTGAGTATTAATGGATTAAAGTTAATTGGACCGCGGCGCGTGGGGGTGAATTGTTATATGCTGGTACAAATATTGCTACACACCTCCCCTCCCCACCCGCCCCCACACCCCCCCGCGAAAAAAATTTAATAAAAAAGCGCTAACATAAATACAGTATACTGTATTTAAAAGTGCTTCAGTCTGTCAGTGCTCTCAATGCTTACATTTTCCTGGTTACTAAATACATACTTATTACATTTACAAAAAGAAAGTGCAGAAGTAGCAAATGAAGCATTAACTATAAATTATCTACCTGCATTACAATGTGTCAATGGGACGAAAAACTAATAACTTTTTTTCACTACCCCTATTCTCTCCAGTTCAGATAATTTTCACCAAACGGCAGTACGGTGATCTGGTTATACCTCGAGAATAATAAAAAAGTATTTTTTTCCCATGTAATAAATAATTATAAAGGGTTAACAATTATCATATGTTAACCATTTAAATAATTAATTAATCTAGAAACAAGTCACTCAACTTTAGGAAAGAAATCTATACTGATATAGATTGGCAATGAAAGCCAATAATATGAGCTCTGAAGTACTGCAATACTGGCCAGCTGGCTGCTGTAGTGTGCAGCGCATTGAACTAAGCTACAGTAAGACTATACAGCTATTGAGATACTTTCCTAAATGCCAGCTAAACAGAAACAAGGCACCAGGGACTATCCCATTGGCTCTGGGCACTGGGCAGACTTGCTTGGAAACACATATCCATACCAAACAGCCTATATATAGCCTTGCAGTTGGAGGGTGTGGGGGGGGGGGGGGGGTAAGCTTATTGCTTAGGAGCCAATTATTGTCTATGGTTTGAACTGAGGGTTTGCGTTGACTCACTGGCCCATAGGTATGTATAGTAGAAGACTGTGGGTCGGGTGCCCCGCCGACGGTGGCTCTGCTTATTGGTTGCTCTCGGTTATACTTGAATGGATCTATCTGTAAGGCAATAAATTGTTATACACAGTAAGTAATAGTGTGGGCTTGCATGGGCTCTGCTTTCTGGTCTTCTTGCTATGTTGGGAAAAATATTATTTGTTCATCAGGGTCAAAAATTTTAATATTGTATCTGTAAAATAATTTCTTAAACTTTTTTTCTAACTTACGGGCCCCTTCCAACTTACGGGCCCCCGGCAGCTGCCCCTGTTGCCCCCCCCCCCCCCCCCCCCATAATCCGTCCCTGAATCAGCCGATACCTATTTTAAAAGATTTATAATTTTATCACTAATATTTTTAAATATGATACGATGTTCCGCAATATTATTTTTATCTCATATAGCAATACCTTATTATGGCATACATTTGCAATATTTTTTCTCGGGGACCCCCATGAAACGAGTTAAATAACTCCATGAGGCTATCCCCTGCACTATAAATTTACGATGATTTTTTTTTTAACCTATTAAGCACGAAAATTTTTTTATCTCATATATAGATAGTAACACATTCTCTGCTTGTTCTTTATTTAAATGTTATTTGATACTAAATGATATTTGTTACCTACAAAATAATTTTATGATGGTTTTTTAACTTTTTATGCATGGCAATTTTTTTTTTAAAAGATGTAATAAATGTAAAATTAATTGCCTTATGTGTTATATGTAACTATATGTATGTATATTTACGCTATTTTCGTCGAAATTTTATTGTGCAATAAATAATCTCAATCTCATGGCATGCACTGTCAGAGGACACAGACTGTCAGGTGTCAGATAAACTGACAACTGAGATAAGACAATGACAGAATGACTGTATCGGTCAGCCAGTACCTAATTGTAATTGTAATTGTAAAAACTCACCATATAACTGCACTCATATTAAAACTTATATAAACAGCAGTGGTAATTAAAGTAAAACAACTTGCACTTTAGACAGTTTTGTTATGGAGGGAGAAGATAAACCATGCAATAAATAAATTGCACTTAAGAGAATATACCCCTAGAATTATTTACAAGGTGCAGCCTTAAAAGCAAAATTTGCCGTAAAAAGAGTAACACAATAATTAAGATATGACATCACATCACTGAAAAATAAGAGAAAAATTACATATTACAAACAAAAATAAAATATATATAAAATAAAAATCTTTGCACACCAACTGCGAGTGAGGATTGGGGGGGGGGGCTTGCTGCAAATTGAAACAAAGTCTAAACAAGGTGGCACAAATTACTAAATTCAATATTTTTGATACGTAGATTAAAAATATCTAAGATAGACGCATTAACCAGTTAACGGCCTCAGATGGTAGACTGTTCCAAACGGCTACAACGCGGCTGGCAAATATATTTTTAGAGTCTGCTTGGCTGATCCAATAGTTTCAAGTTGTAGCCACGCAAAAACTTGTCTATAAGTATTTGCAAAGATTTGCTAAGATCAAAAATAATGCGTCTAATATCTAGAGATCTTTATTCATGATCACACCAAGGTCCTTACAACTGTCTTTGTATTTTAGAATGGCCCCCCTAAGGGAGTACTTATAAAGGAGTTCTAGTGCCAACATGAAAAACATGACATTTGCTCGCAGAGACATTCATTCAGTTGCTATGTATCACACCAGTGGCTCTAACAGTCCAATGCTGTTTGCATGTGGACTGAATTATTACTGCTACTGTATATTTCGAGATCGTCAGCAAATAACTTGTAATCTACTGTACATTGGTCAATACTACAGTACTGTAATGGGAGGTCGTTTACAAAAATTAGAAACAAAATTGGCCCCAAGACACTACCCTGTGGCGTACCCGAAATGACGTCAACATAATTAGATAAATTTTATACCAACTAAGGTACGTTGTTTACGGTTTGTTAGAAAAGCTTTTATGCACATAGGAAGATTAACCGGTGATCCCGTATGCCGCCAATTTTTGCAGTAGCTTCGAATGTACTACTTTGTCGAACGCTTTTTCAAAGTCGAATTATAAATTATTAAAATATTAAATTATATCGTCGTTGTGTTTGTTATCCAAACGTTTGAACCAATCATTTGTGCACTCCAGCAAATGAGTTGCTGTAGAACGGCGTTTGTTCACTCCTAGAAATTAGACTGTTCGAAAGAAGTTCAACAACTTAAGGCATTTTAATGCAGGATTCCATGATTTTGCAAGCGATGCTAGTCAGGGATATTGGACGGTAATTGTACGGGTTTGACGGGTTATCTTTCTTATATAGTGGAACTACATAGGGGGGTGTTACAATCACCCCATCATTATTAAGATGGTCTAAGGACATGCGTAGAACATAGTCAACCACAATTACAGTACGAATAATAATGGTGCAAGTGTGTCACCCGGAAGGACTCCTCATACGACTTCGAATGGATCTGTGTAACCATCAGCAGTAGACAGATACAAATGTGGTGGAACCATCGTACAGTGATCTGATAGCTGAAATAATTTTCTCAGGAATAACTTTCTGAACATACGTGGTCGGGAGACTGAGTCGAAGGCCTTAAATAAGTCAACAAATACATATAAAACAGCCAGATGCCTGTCTTTCTTTATTGATAACTCTTCGATTATCCTTCTAAGTTCCAGAATAGGCTCCATGGTCGCACGACCTTTATGGAACCCATTTTGGTTCCCACGTAACAGTCTCTCAACAGGATCCCTGATGCTATTTACAGTAATAGAATTATGTTGTATAGCTTTGCAGCAATCGAGATTATTGAGAATCGACGATTATATAGTATAGAGCAGTATAGTAACAGTAAGTAGTTCTGCTCTGCTCAAATCCATTCAGCTGAATGGCACAGTAGAGTAAACTAAAGTAAATTCCCTATACAATGTTCTGAAGGGGAGACTGACAGAGAGTAATCCAACAATAAAACATTTTGCAATCAACAGTGAGTAATCTGATATAGATAATAAGCAGTGATTTTTACATTTCAAACTATAATGTTAGCCTATGGAGAATCATGAAGCTGAGTAAACATACAGCCTTTTAACAATACAGTCTCTAGACCTATAGTATTAATGTTGGCCAAAAGATTTATAAATAAAACAATGCATTTGTTGTATAAAACAAGTAATATATATATTTGTTGTGTATAATGTTGTATGTAAACAGACGCAATGTATTTTAGTTGAGACAAACCAGATGGTGTTAAAAGTTCTGTCCATTCAACTAATGCTGACCTACGCGGTAGGTAGGGACAAAGGGATTTAGTTGCCAAACCAGATGGTGTAATTGTTGTATGCCTTACTACACTATGTCTATGACAGACGAGGTTTGTTTGTCCTGTACAAACAATGGGAGCTAATCTCACTCGAGTTGAGTTGTAATTACTGTAGTTGGCCTTTCCTCTATTGAATAGTGAATAGCATTACTATGCCATCTCTATAACATTTTTCATGAGTGCCAGCTGGTGTTTTATCATTGCGCCTATGGCAATTTTCGTGTTTGGGGGCTATTTTTCGAAATAAAACAATTTGAGATGTTTCAATTTAAACCGCGATTTCACAAGTACCCTTAGAAATCTATTTTCATGGTTCATGCAAAAATTCATCAAAATCGTTCTTCAAAGTCTCCTCAAAGTCTAGGTCAGTAGCCAGTAGTCAGTAGCCAGTAGCGTTTTTCTTCATACAGTAATCAAGTCTAACGACTTGCTAACTATTTGCGGAAAGGGTTTTGAGATTGGGGCAGTAGTTCGGTTGGGAATGGAACAGGAGTTGGCAGTGGGAAGGACGATAAACTGGATTTAAATTCTAGTACTGAGGAGTTGTTTGAAGAATTTTATGATTTGTTTTTAATTGGAAAATAAATGTCAAAATTTATAATAATCGTTTCCATGTAAATTCCTTCCTATACCATATCAATATGTCCCATGCATGACATCAAAAAACTGTCTATTTACATTTTCAAATGAATTTTTTGATATTAAATAACAGTTTATGCAACAGTTTTGTGTATAACATAAAGAACTATTAACAGGAAAAAAATATTTAGCCCTACTTTTAACGGCAAAGTTTCCCCGAAAGTGAAACTTTATGTTTTCACTGGATTACAAATCTATTTTCCGTGACATAATTTTTAAATTTTTTCTCACCAGAAATCTTCCCACTTCGATCTGATATCTCTTGCCGGATACATCAATACCGCCACTAAACACTGTTATTTCCAATTTTAAAGAATATGGGACATACAGTACGAAATTTTTTTTTTTTTAT